>PVIJ01005670.1:54460-101045 GCA_004024925.1 Scalopus aquaticus
GGCGAGAGGGTTCACCAGAGCCAGAGAGGGGAGCAGAACAGGCAGATCAGAAACACACTGCTGAGGGAAGCAGCGGGCGAGGCAGGAGAGGTCTGCCCCACCATGTGGGATTCTCCCTGGCCGGGCGTCGAACTCGCGTCGCCGCTGCCGACAGCTCCACAGCGCAGTGCTTAACCGCTGCGCCACCAGGGAGGCCCTGAACTGTGTTCTTGTTCCCCAATTCATATGTTGAAATCCTAACCTCTAGCAACTCAGACTGAGACTATATTTGAAGACAGTATCTTTAAAAAAGTGATCATGTTCAAATGAATTAGGGAGTTAACATTATTCTTAAGTTAACATTATTGGCTTAAGTTAACATTATTGGCTTATGCACGTCATGTGATTCAGAGGGATAGCATCACACCTCCCCAGATGCATGTCACAACACCCCACTCACCACCAAGGCACCCAGAGTCCTCCACCACAGTCCATTATGCCCCCTCCCCACTTCACTCTCCCCTTTGCTTTCCCGCTCCCCCTCGAGTAGTAGCCTCAGTCAGATTTTTAGGGCTTTGTTTTGGTTTAGTTTTGTCTGACCCTTTGTTTTGTTTCTCTATATACTATATGTAATTGAAACCATCTAGTATTTGTCTTTCTCCTTCTGACTTATTTCACATTATCCCCTCCAGTTCCATCCATGGGGTTACAAATGACAAGAACTCTTTTTTTTTTTTTTTGTAGTTGAGTGATATTTCATTGTGTGTACATATACACCACTTCTTCCCAATCCACTCATTTGTGCTTGGGCATTTAGATGTTTCCATAACTTGGCTACTGTAAATAGTGTTACAGTGAACAAAGGCATGCATCTAGCCCTTCAAATTAGTGTTTTGCATTCTTTGGGTTCATATCTAGGAGTGTAACTACTGGATCATAGAGTAAATCTATTTTTAATATTTTGAGAAACCTCCATATTCTTTTCCATAGGAGCTGGACTATTCTACATTCCCACCAACAGTGTGTGTGGTTCCTTTTTCTCCACGTACTTAACAATGCTTGTTTCTGGTCTTTGTAATATGGACCATTATCACAGGTGTAAGGTGGTATCTCATTGTGGTTTTGATGATAAGTGATGATAAGTGAGTATGTGCATTTTTTCATGTACTTACTGGTCATCTGGATGTCTTCTTTGGAGAAGTGTCTATTTAGCTCTTCTGCCCCAAATGAGGCAGTTTGCATAGGCACTAATCCACATGACTATTGTCCTGGTAAGAAGAGATTAGGACACAAACAACACAAAGGGAAGACCATGTGAAGACACAAGGAGAAGGTAGCCATCTGCAAACCCAGCAGAAAGGCTGCAGGAGAAATCAACCTGGCAAACACCTTGAACTTAGACTTCCAGCCTCTAGAATTATAAGAAGTACTCTTAACCATTAGATTCAGCTGCCTTTCCCTTTAAATACTAGTCTTAATTATGGACGATATGGCTTCCAGGAAACCAAGATTGATTGTTTTCAGTTGCACTTGTGGGTTGAGCAGGTCAGGTAACTCAGGGATAGCTGTGTGTGCGAGGGAGGGGCTTATTTCCCAAACTCCAGTTTTCAACAATTGGATAACACAAAATGTAGATTAGGTAGGGACAAATTCAAACATGGGTTTACACTACCTCTGTGGTTATTGTTTATAGATTTAATAAAGAAGTGAATATATTTTGCTCTTAACCTTGTTTTGAGTGCTAAAAATTTCAGCAGTAATTAAAGCTTTTAAACTTTTTAAAGCAGCATCCTGTTTCCACTTGGTGATTAGAAATGAAATTCTTAGTAAAAGGTCCCTATGTCAGTGAGAATAAACATTAATCAAAGCCCTTTTCTGCTTTCATTGTTTCTGAGTTGGTATTTTTTCCCACTTTTGCACTTAAGGGAAACTGAGGCACTCAGAAGGTAACTATCCCACTACAGAGCAGGAATACAGTAACTTCCTGTTCCTTTCTTCCTTACCAGACAGCACTTATTCCAAAGTGACTTTCCCTCCCCAACATCCAACAGAATCAATTACCTGAAGTCTATTCTTTGAGGCCTGTTCTCAGGGCTTTGAATTTTAGTTCCGTCATATGAAGTTAAAACAAAAATTTACTTCTCAGGGACTTACATTCTTTTCTGGAAGTGTTGCAAAACACCAAACAAAGAAATTTAATGTCCTGTGGCCAGTCCTCTTCAACTCGTAGACCTATGGGTCTGCTCAGGTAACCATCAGGTACCAGATCTTGCCAAATCTCAGTGACACCATGGAGCAGGAGAAGAGTGGTGTTCCTTGAGCACAAGGACTCTTCTTCCTTGGGCTGCTACACTGGCTCTTCTGGTGGCCTAGACCTGTCTCTCTTCATGCCCTTCCATTCCATCTGCTCAAGATCCACCACCTCGGAGAAGCCCACCGACCTGACTATTCTATTTCCCCACCAATTCTCTCTAACACTTTACCTAGCTTTGTTTTCCTTAACAGCAGGGCTTACGTTACATATTTACTTGCTCATTGTATCTCCTCAGCTAGATGGAAGAACTGCTTGAGGACTGAATATTTGTTTTATTTCTGGCTATATCTCTGGTGCCTGGCATAGGGTAGGTGATCACTAGGTAATTATTGAATGAACGAATGCTGTAATTACAGTGGACCTGAATTGATGAGTGGCTAATGTTCAGCATTTATGGGGTTCTACTATTCATATCCTCCCTTTATCTGAGCTATAAAGAGACACCAATGACTACTCTTACCAGAGAGCAATAAAATAGGAAAAGAAGTCCCCCAAAACCCCTACCTTACATTATCAACACCCTTAGGTCTTTGCCAAAGTGATGAAAAACCTGGATATTTGAGAACACAAATTAATCTTGCAAGATGTAATGGATATTTAAGGTAGTTAATGGCAAAAAAACAAACAAACAGAAAACAACCCTCAATAAACAAGTTTATTTAAATGGGCAGACTATTTAGACTGTGTGTGGCTTACTTAAGTAGTAATCCTTCATGCCATCCTTTTGAGATGGGCAGCTCAAGCTGTTCCTGTAGAGCACTTCATAGTTACAGACCTCACACTGCACTGCCTGAGGCACGTGAGGACTGCTGGGCAGTGACCCAGAAGCAGTCTCATAGTGAAGAGGTAGCTTTGCAGAGGGAGCTCTAAAAGACTTTGCTCACACACTTCAGATAACCGCCTTAACTGCCCCAGAACCAGGCTGGGTCTGCCCCACCCAGCAGGTCTCTTCAAGTTTCCTGGCTCCTCGTGACTGGGATTGTAGATGGAGTTCTTTTTGTATCATATATCTAGGCCACATCCATTAAGAGATGACTTGCATTCTGCTCTGCTGGAAGGATAAACTTTAATATAATTTTAAGTAATTGTATACTTATCTGTGCATTCACCTAGAAACTAAGAGTTCTTTAAACTTTACAGAAACTGGAGAAAGCATGCTAGGTCTGGGGGACTGCCACCAATCACTCACAATCCATCAAGTGCTACCATAGCTCCTGAAGGCTCTTCTCCTCTAAACTGGCTGCTCAATGATGTGGTCCCTCTGCCTTCCTCTCTGATGCCTTAGCCACAACACAGACTCTTCTCATTTTAAGGATTTTATTTCTAATCACCATGATATAGGTTTAAAAACAAAAGCAACTAATATACAGGAGTTACAAAGGTCCCACCATCTTGAAAAGCTATCACACTTAGCACCCCCGAGACCAAACTGAAGCCCTCACTAATAGTCACAACAGTGTTGTACAGAGAGCAGAGACTAAACCAACACAAGCTTATGGCATGCCCTTATGGGATTTCCTTGTTCATGGGGAATAACTGCAGTCCTTTATCCCCATCACATATGGGCTTCAATGGTGCAGTGGAGGCACACGCTGTCAGTGTACAGCCCCAGACATCCAAGTGATCACTGTCCTGAGTTGGTAAACTGGTAGTTGGTTAGATTCTGTTTTTATTTCAGAAAGTGGAGTTCTCTGAACCTCAGCTTCTTTCTATTTCAGGCTTCCTGGAGACCAAGACAGACCCTTCCCCCACCCTCTTCTTTAAAAACAATATATTTCACTGGAATTCCAGATGATCATTTTCCTAAAGTGCAGTTTTTTAAAATTCTCCTGTCTTTCCCATCTTTGACAAGATGCTGGGAGGATAGAGGTCCAGCAAATCATATTTGTTGATGGGTACTTTAAAAATTACCTAGGCAGACCTCACTTTGGGATTGCCTTCAGTACAGATTGGAGGACTTGTTGCTTTGTTGTTCCAAGGTTGCCCTGAGTAGCCACCCTGTTAGGTTCCCCATCTGTGACTTAATAGAAAACAACATTCTTTAGAAGTCTTGACGCAACTGGCAGGGTGATGGCCACAACCTGCCTTTGTAAGCAGGAGGCAGAGGCATTCATTATATTGTTTCTAGATGTTGGCATAAATGTGGTCCTGCCCTGAGGTCCTTCAGATGAAAATTTGAGGGTGAATCCCTTTTGTTGGAGTAGATAAGGGAGTGTATTGAAGTCCAGGGAAAACAGACAGGCGAACTCTAACAGATGGGAAAAGGGTTACCCCCCCAGCAGGGGGTAAGCCTTGTAGTGGGTACCATAGCAACCCACTGAGAATTATCCTTCGAATTAAAGGAAGGTTGGACTCACTAGGTCTGTCCATCCAGGGAACCTGGCTGAGTTTCGTCAGTCAACAGACAAGAGGCTGGTTTACAGTTGTGTGATTTGACAGTTTGGTTGTGTTCAGACAGCTCTATGCTGTGGAGATGATTTTACTTCTAAGTCACACTGCATGTATGTATATAAACCAGTGGCATACTGAGGAGGGAGGCAGTGGGAGTGAACCCCACCCCCACATGTGGGCCAGGAACAGTATGTGTACGTGCCTGTGTGTGTGCGTGTGTGTAGAGTTTAAAAACAGTAAGTCTGACTAAAAGTCAGTTTACTTTTTATTATTCTCATGCTCCAGCAGTTCCAAACAATGTCAGTGATAAAATACTCCTCCTTCATAGGGGCAGATTTCTCCTATGCCCTTCGCACCCCTGCCCCCTCTTGATACACCACTGGGATAAACAAGCTCCAAGTGGGAAAAGCATAATTTGGCAAGAGGGTAAATAGAAAACAAATGAAATAAAATTAAAATTTTTTTTATCCCCAAAACTCCATTTTGTGGAGTTTAAAAGTGATCTGTATGCTATAAACCTCTCTGTTGTTTAGCTTTGTGTTTTGGTTACCAATAGCTGCTTTTAAAACCATCCCAACATTTCATGCCTTAAAACAACAATCATTTATTTGCTCATAATGCTGCAATTTTGGCAGGGCTCAGTAAGAATGGTTCATCACTGTTCCATATGGTGTCTGCTGAGGTTGGAACTGATACCGGGCAAAGGGGGCTTCAAAATTGTCAAAGGCAGTGCCCAAATTGCTTACCAGTCACTATCTTGGTTCTGCACCCACACACACACACAATTGCAAGACTATTCAGGCTTAGGGAACAATAACAACAGGATTTATTTAACAAACAGGGAAAAGCAAAGGATTACTGAAATCAGCATATGACCATTTACCTTACTTAAAGTAATGTCCAGTCCTTTAAGACCCAGAAAAGTAACAAAGGTGGCATCTTCCGCCACTGCTGAGGTGGAGCTCCTCTTCCAAACAATAGGCCATGTTTCCAAAATGGCGTCTTCCTTCTTCTGCAGACACGCAACAATCAGACTGTAGGCCAGGTTCCAACTCACGAGGACAACACAGAACACAACTGGAGATGCCCCAGGAACTGCCATGGTGCCCCAGTGCAGCACCTAGGCCAACAACACTGCAAACAGCAACCACAGCGGCCAGATGGCCCAGACTGCACTCACGCATTTTAGGAAGGCTCCCACTTCAGGCCTCTGCCTTCTTCCTCCGGCTGCAGTAAAAAAAAACCAAAAAACTGGGAGCAGTTTCTGTCCCTCGGTTACTTGCAAGCCTCCAAAGTTGCTGGCCCCAAAGTCACTGAAGATTCCAAAAATGCTCAATCCAAAATTCTATATCCTGGCGGCTCAAAAACTTCTGGTGCCCTTGGGCCTTCCTGTGGTGCAGCAGTTAAGCGCTGCGCTGTGGAGCTATCAGAAGCGGTAACATGAGTTCGAAGCCCAGCTAGGGAGAGTCCCACATGGTGTGGCAGACCTCTCCTGCCTCACCTGCTGCTCCCCTCAGCAGTGTATTTCTGTCCATCTGCCTGTTCTGCTCCCCACTCTGTCTCTGGTGAACCCTCTCACCGCCCAACGCCTCTGGCCTGTACCCCAGCTTGTATGCATAAATAAATAAGTCTTTAAAAAAAAAACCAAAACACTTCTGGCGTCTGATTTCCAAACTCTCAATATTCACAACTACATTTTCTGCCGCCGATTCCTCTATTCCTCCATCCTCAAGCATAGGCGACTGCTTCTTTTCCTACATCATGGTGACTGACTTCCCCTTCTCCTTCAGTCCCTTTTATTTCTCATCAGAATCTGCACCCCAAACTGCAAACTCAACATTTTTCCCTGGGGCTATTCATTCTCATCAGCAAACCCTTTCCAGGGGGCACCACCTTTGCTAGACTTTGGATTCAGCCCAGTTACAGAACTTCCTAGAGGGCTTTTGTTCACTGGTATGTCTGGTACTCCAGATGGGATAAGTTGAATAATGAGAGGCCATCTGTCCATGTGGCCTCTCCACATAACTATCTTGGGCCTCTTCGCTGCTTGGTGGTCTCTTCTTATGTGGTGGCTGCCTTTCCCCAGAGTGCAAAGCAGAAGCTGTCAGTCTTTCTTAATGTGTGGTCTTAGAAGTTCTAGAATATTATTTCTACCACGTCCTATTGACTAAAGCAATCACAGGGCCAGCCCAGATTTGAGGAGAGGGCAGACTCCACTTCATGGAGATATTGCTGTAACCATATTTAGAAACACCATTTCCTCACACGGTTTTCTCCCTGTTAACAAGATAGTGCATGTTGGGCCTCCCTGGTGGCGCAGCAGTTAAACACTGTTCTGTAGAGCTGTCGGCAGTGGTGACGAGAGTTCGATGCCTGGCCGGGGAGATTCCCACATGGCGCGGCAGACCTCTCCTGCTTTGCCTGCTGCTCCCCTCAGCAGTGTATTTCCGTCTGTCTGCCTGATCTGCTCCCCACTCTCTCTCTCTCTGGTGAACCCTCTTGCTGCCCCACACCTCTGGCTTGTACCCCAGCTTGTATGCATAAATAAATAAATCTTTAAAAACAACAACAAGATATTGTTTGCTTTCACATTTTACCTTTAACATTGATAAACCTTATTAAGAAAAGATAGGTCTCAATTTGACTTTTTAAAAATTAGATCCTTATAATTATCATTATGGATGATCTCTTCATGGATTCTTAAGAGATTATGGGACTCCTAAAATAGCAATGACATTGGAGCAAAATTATTAGGATGAGCCTGATCTGTCAAGATCTAAGATCCCAAGAATATTTAATTCAATGAGACTGTCTAGTTCACAAGTTACAGCCTTGGTCTGCCTAAGAAAAAGTCAAGTGGCCATCATGTTTTGGTACTTACTCCCAGAGTACCAATCTTCTGCATTTGATTTACACACTTTATTTTTATTTTTTAAAAAGATTTATTTACTTATGCATACAAGAACTGAGGTGTAGGCCAGAGTGTGTGGGGGTGGGGTGGGGTGAGAGGATTCACCAGAGACAGAATGGGGAGCAGAACAGGTGGATACATTCAAATACACTGCAGAGGAGAGCAGTGGGTGAGACAGGAGAGGTCTGCTGTGCCATGTGGGTTAGCTCCCTGGTTGGGGATTGAACTCATGTTGCAGTGGCTGGTGATAGCTTGATACTGCTGTGTCTTTAACCCCTGCACCACCAGCACTTTAAAACCAGTATTGTCGAAAATTAAAATGGACAGGATTCTTATGAGGGTTAGAATGTGAGTCTTTCAGATACTGTAATGTAAACCTGTTGAAGGTTGCTGTAAATTTCACTCTGAGTCAGAGAATTGCACCTCAATCTAAACAGGACCCACAGGAGAGCAGATGTGTATCAACATGACTCCTTTGCCTTTGCCAGACAGTGAATCCTTCTACAAGGGTATATACAGCTTTGGTTTGGAAGCACTTGCAAGCCCACTGTCTCATTTTCTCCTCACTATAAATAACTGGGTGAGCAAGAAGGCCCTGTGTGAATGCCCACAGTTTGTAGCCATCTAAACAATAGAACAGAGGTCATAACCTCTCTGGGTCCCAAGAATGCTGAGAGACAGATCCAGAGAAGTAGCTCTCCTAGCTCTTCTCGACCTCCAAGGTTCTTCTGTTCTGCTGGTGGAACAGAGGGACCTCAAGTTCCCTGACAGTTCTCTTCAGGCCTGGTGTGATGGCCTCTTCCGCCTCCTGAACCTGTTGGCAAGTGGAGTCAGCTTCCAATGTGAGTTACCTGTGAGGTGGGGGCTTCTTCTAAAAAGGAGTTTGGGTGGGCCCACATCCCCTGTACCTAGGTCCTGGACTTTGCTTCCCAAGAAGGAAATTAGGCCCCCTTTAAGCACCATGTCTAGGGTTTTACCCACACGTGGTCTAAATGAGGTTCTTGGGCGCTTTGGCTTCCTCCCACATCCAATACCCTGAACTTTCCTCTTAGGAAAAAAAATGTTTTGTGTCCTCTGGTGCCCAAAGGCCTAGGCCCACTACTTGGCCAAAAGGGCCTCTGGAGTCAGGACTCTTGTTCTCAACATTCTAGTTCTTCCTCACACCCCAGCCCGGTCCCGCTGATGGTCGCCCCCCGCTCCCCTGTCCTACAGTCCTCACAGTAACGCCAATGCTAGCTCCCCCACCCCCACCGCCACTCGCCCCTCTTCTCCGCTCTGGGCGCCCCGGCTTTGTTGCCCGGGCTTGTTTCTAACTTGAGAGCGTCGCCCGGCTCGGAGCCAGGTCACGTGCGTTAGTGACATCCTCTCGCAGGGCGGCCCCGGGGCCCCCGCGCCGCCGATTGGTGGGGCCGGGTCTGGCGCTGTCCGGGGCGGGGCGGCGGGAGGGCGGGCCCACGGGCGGGCCGGGCGGCGATCAGCTGTTCCCAGCGCTGCACAACAACAAAAGGAGCGGGACGGGCCGGCCGCAGCCAGCGGCGCAGCAACGGGAGGGCTGGACCGGCCCCGCGCCCCGCTCTCCGCGCCCGCCGCCCGGAGGCCGCAGCTACCTCAGCCGCCCCGCGCCGGTGCGCGCGAGTCCCCGCCGAGCGAGAAGCTCGCCGCCGTCCCCGCTGCTGTCCGGCCCACGTAAGTGCGGGCGGGGAGGGCGCCCGGGGCCGCTCGCCCCGACCCGGTCCGGCGGCGCAGCTCCGAACGCCCTGCTTGTGCGCTCCGCGGGCCGCCTGCCGCCTCCCCTCGCCGCAGCCCGGCCGGGCCGCCGGCCCTCACGACTGGCTCTTGGTGGACCCAGAGTTCCGGACGGAGGCGGACACGGGCCGGGCCGAGCCCCGGCGCTGGGCGGCGGTTGGGTGTTTGGTTTCTGCCTCCTCCCCCGAGCGTGGTCTGTTTTGTTGGCCACAACGGAACCTCCTTTTTCTCTCCTCTCTCTCCCGACCTCTCTCCTGCTGCACTCAGCCGTTGGACTAGGGCTGCGGCCTTGGCCTTGGGGGTCCTAATTCCGGGAGGAGTGTCCGCGGCCACGGCTCTGGGACATTCCTCCTAGTTAGCGGCCCGGAGGCTTCGGGCCCCCTCCTGCCCCCCTGCTTCTCTGCCCCCCTGCCCCTTCCTCCCTCCACCAGTCCTCATAGTATAGTGCGCCCGGAACCTCGTGTTTCCTGGCCACCCTTGCCCCCCAAAGTGCCCGCCTACCTGATGCGTGTTCCTTGACTTTGCTTGATCTTACTCATCACTATTTGATGTGACACCTGTGGAAAGAGCACTTTATTTACCCATCAAAATTTAAATCCCAACCATTTAGATCTCTCACACTGATTGGGCTCTTACTGTTGAGACCCTATAATCTATCCCAGGGCTTTGCTTGCATTATCTCTAGATGCTCACAGTAACCCCATAAGCTCACAATAACCCCATAAGCAGGCCTTATCATTTTATGGATTAGGACACCGAGCCCAGAAAGATTAAGTAATTTACTCAAAAACAAACAGCCACTTGAAAGGAAATGGTGTTTTCTCTTTCAAAGTTACAGATGAATTTTACTCGAGAATTCCAAGTTTCTGTTGTATTTCCTAATTATGTCTGCTCGTCTTCGATGTTAATTTCGATTTAGAGTCGATTAAGGAAGAACCCCTTTCTGTCTGTAACTTCCAGGGATTTGGGCATCCATTGCTAGAAGGGCCTTTTCTAAAAGCAAAGTAGTTTTGGGACAATGGGCAAGGAAAGGGGGCAAAGTGACTCTTGGGGTCACTGAACAGAAGTAATAATGAGTGCCCCGAGATCCTGAAACCAGTTGCTTGATAATTGAAATACACTTTTCATTGCAGATGTGAAAGCACTGGAAAGCTTTTGATTGTAAATTCCAGTCACTATAATGCTGAAGGGGTAGCATCATTTTCAAAGGACTAGGGACCTTACTAATTTCTGTGACTAAGGTCTCTTGTTTTTTTTCAAACCATCTTTTGTTCTTTTCTGTAATTGCTCTCTCATTTTTTTTCCTGGACATGGCCCTACTTTCAAAATGCAAGGTTAACAGGCATCATCATGATTAACTTAGTGCTGTCTTTGTCCACTGTGATTCATCCTTCTCTACGGGTTCTTGGGGAAATCACTCCCTTGTAGCTGTTTACATAGACTGGATCAAAGTAGAACAAGCAAAGACAATTTTCTTGGGTTTTTTGCAGTTGAAAATCCATTTTAAATTACTTGAATCAGCGTATTTTTCTAAACCAGTGAGAGGGTGAGATATAAAAAAGAAAATTTGAGGCCTCTTTTCAACAAAGATGTGTTAGTTTAGCCACCTGATGTTTTGAAACTGTCAAGAAGCCACAACTGTACACAGAAGTTAGATCATCAAAGTTGTGGGGTTTGCTTTTAAAAAAAAAAAAAATTTAAAATGTTGTTTTTGGCGCCGCCTACTGGCAACCAGAAGTAACTGAAACATGCTGTTCTGTGACGTTCCCAGAGCCAGGGCTGAGGCTGGAGATCATGTGCAGCGAAAAGCAGTGCTGGCCCCACCCCGACCACTCATCAGTTTTGAGCCTGTTATTTAATTTCTGAGTCGTAGTTTCCTTATTAGTAAAATGGACCAATAAGTACATAAATAAGCATTCAGTAAATTGTAGCTCTGATTATTACATAAATATTTTGTAGTAAGATGCTCAGACCTCAAGATACTAAGTGCCTTATTCATAGTCACACAAATGATTTTGAATTTTAATATTCCAAATTATAGTTAATATTCTAAGTTCATATTTATTGGGTCCCTCCGGACACTATCCTTCCCCATTTTAGGGAAGCAGCACCAAGAAGTTACTAATTATCTTAAGTTCATACAACTTGCCAGTAGTGAAGCCAGGAGATTTCATACAACAGAGACCAAACTTCAAAGCCTACCGATTGGTTGGTTGCCTGTCTCAAAAATGAGAAAATAAATTCTACTAACAAGCTCTTCTGGGCTAGCAGCACCTTTCCTAAGTTCTCAAAATAGGGGCCTCCCTGGTGGCGCAGCAGTTGAGCGCTGTGCTGTGGAGCTGTGCAGCGCGCCATGCGAGATCGATGCCCAGCCGGGGAGAATCCCACATGGTGCGGCAGACCTCTCCTGCCTCACCCACTGCTCCCCTCAGCAGTGTATTTCTGATCTGCCTGTTCTGCTACCCGCTCTGTCTCTGGTGAGCCCTCTCGCTGCCCCACGCCTCTGGCCTGTACCCCAGCTTGTATGTATAAATAAATAAATCTAAAAAAAAAAAATAGAATGTTCTTCCTCACATGCATTAAACTCGGCCACCTTTCTCTGCCCACAGGGCATTACTAACCACTGTAATAATATGAAAAACATTTATGAAAAAGTGTTAAGTAACAAAACAGGATACAAAATTGTGTATTCAGTAGACCACAACTATGATAAAAAGAAACATACCTAGAAGAAAATGCTAGAGAAAATGCACAGTGTACTAACAAGGATTGCAACAGTAATTGTAATCATGCAGTAATAACTTTTAAATTTTCTATGTTGTGGTTTTGTTCACTTTATAGTAAAAAGTACATTTTTTTAAAGGGAGCCAAGCAGAACAAGGACAAAACTGCCTTTGTGACGCTTTGTTTCTTTTCTCTCTGGGTGAGACTGCCTGGCTGGGCTTGGGTACCCTGAAACCATGCAGGTGCCTCAAAGAACAGCCTCTGCCCCACCTAGCTACCTTTGTCTCTACCTCTTGGCTAAGTTTCAGAGCTACATTTGTGAATTGTCCTCTTAGGACATGTAGAAGGTTCCTAAAGTTGTCAGTATTAAAAAAAACAGTCACATGTGCTGAGGAATGAAGTTTTTGAGTTTCTGCTTTGCCTTTCAACGGCACATAGAACTATCCCCATGGAGAACCTACATTCCTAGCTGGGTACCAAGATCAAGAGTAGCATTGGCTGGATAGTGACAGTCCCTAGTTATCAGTGAGAAGATAGGCCATTAAGATTTTGGAGCGATTTTTCTAGAACAGCATTGTCCAATAGAAATACACATGTGAGCTCTACATATGCTTGAATTTTCTGGTAATCTAATTAAGAAAGGAAAAAGAAACAAAGTCAATTTTAATAATATTCTTTAACCTAATTTAGCCAACATTATTATTTCAGCTTGTGATCACTATCACAATTACTGAAGTATTTTGCATTCTTTTTGGATTTGAGGTACCAAATCTTTGAAATATGCTCTAGTATATACTTTACACATCTAGCATGTCTTAATTCAAATGTAAAATTTTTTGACAATTTTTGCTCAGTTGTTACAAGCATATCTAAAAGTTTTCCCCAAAATTGGCTCATTTGCCAACTTTTCAGTCTTAAATTTATTAAAATTAAACAATGAAAAGTTCAGTTTCTCAGCCAGTCACATTTCAAGTGTTCATTTGCCTAATGTGTCTGTCAGCAGCTGGTTCACTAAGCAATTTTAGCATATTTGTGGGGGGCCTCTGAAACAGCTCCTTGTCCTATGCGCCACATTGAAAGTAGGGTCACGGGAATGATGCATATTCGAGCACTTTCTTCTAGTCCACTTCTAGTCCTATGTGCTAGAAGTCTGTGGACGAGTGAAGAGGTCGTCCAACTCAGGCTCTCCATTTGCCTCAACGGAGAGACCAAGGCTCAGAAGGCCTGACCTGTGTAGCTCCAGCTGCCCGTGTTAGCAACAGAGCCAGACCCTTTCCTGCTGGTGCCCAGCCCCGCACTCCCTTCACCGTTCCCCATACTCCATTCTGGTTCTTTCCCATAGGCCCTCAGCAGGTGTGTCATTAGACCCCAGCAGTAACTCGAGCAACATGAGGATGACCATTTCCTTTGCCTGCCTGAGCATTCTGCCTACCCAAGGCTGCTGCCCATGCAGGGGTGATGGGGTATCTGGGGGCAGCCTCTGACCATGAGAAAGCAACAGAAGATTGTCTTGGCCTGCTTCTCGGAGAACTCTGGAGACACCTCTCCTGTGGCAGAATTGTGTGTGTTCCAGGCAGAAATTGGACTTGAAGCTATAGTCAGAGAACCACTTATGGTGGGGAAGGTACCGCTGTCCCAGTTGCAGTGTTTGCTGCCTTGTGGCTACCACTTAACAGGCCTGGGTCCTACCATCTTACTGGCATCATAGTCAGGGAACAGGGTATTCATTCAGGATGAGTGTGGGTTCACCTGAGGGGTGCTTCCCCTCCTCACCCAGCAGCTCCAACTTCCTAGACCATTCCTGAGCCCACCCCTATTCTCCGGAGAATGGGCATTATTCTCTCAGTTGGTTCCACAGACACAGACTTGTGCTTGGGACCATCATCTGCCTCCATAATTTAAGAGAAATGGGGAAAAGATTTTGAAAATACCCATTTTCCCCTCCTAGCTTATATGCAAAAAACTTTCATTTACATCAGACCTTGTGATAGCTTATCCTTTTCCATATAACTGTCAAACAGTAGGTCAAGCTAACTACACAACCTGCTTTTCTTCTCTTTGTCTTATGTGAAACATAAAACTGCATTTGAATTTATTTACTAGAATTCAGCCTTCATGATTTGACCATGTTGCTTTCCAGAAGGGTTTCAGGAAGACTGATTATGCAAGTGACACTTCCTGTTTACCCGCTTTTAATAATTAATGGCCGAGGATGACAGATTGTGACCACAAAAGTGTTCCAATGTCATTTATTTGTAATGTTAACCTCCCATAGCAGCACGCCAAACAGTTGTAGCAATCTGATTTGCACACAAGGAATTGAACCAGGAATCTGATCGACTGCAGATTCTCATTACTTTCATAGCTAAAGGGATTATTTTGAAAGTGACCTATCAAGAGTCTGAAATTATGGGTTCAAGGCTTGGGAGAGAAAGATGTCTTTAGTGAGGCGTTTTTCACCACCCCTGGGTAGTCGCATCCATTCCTATGGTTTGTCAACCCCTTATGTTGACAGCACCCACAGCTGAGACAACCTTCCCAAAGTCCAGAGCCCTGTATTCAGCTGCCTACCCGACATCTCCAGGTGCATGACTTAAGAAGTTCTTGGTTCAACATGTCCACAGCACTCAGCCCTAATTTCTTCAGTATTCTATTCCATGGCAGGCTCCCACCATTTTCCCAATTGACCAGGCTGTAAACCTGGGTCCTCGACTTTTTCTCCTTTATTTCTAGTTCACAGGATTCTGCAAGATCTGGTTCCTGCCCATCCCCCCCCCCCAGCCTACGCTCATGCCTGCCATCTGGGTCTTTGAGCCAGACTGATGGTGCCACATTCTCACTCATCTGTAGGCGTCAGTGGTGTTTTCTCCCCTTTCCTTTATTCTTGACCTTCTCAGGATTAAAGATTATTGCAGTCTAGCATTTCTTCTCCATGGCGGCCGTCACCCTGAGTGGTTAGGCTTGCTGTGGGAGGGCCTTGTTCACTGCTGCCACCTCTCCCTGCACTTGGTTCTACATTTGCTGTACAGTAGGTGCTCCGTAAATATTCTCAGAACAACACTTGACTGACTTGAGAACTTTGTGCCAAGTGCTTTGCTAAGTAGGTTGCATGTATTACCTTATTTTGTGGGAGTAGGATCGGGGTGACCACCCTAGGAGGTGATTATTGGCAAGTCCAGAAAGACGCTAGGATGACAGCCATGAAGAGAGTAGGTAGATTCAAGCCGTATGTGCAGCTGGAACCAACAGGACTTGCTGATAACTTGGATGAGGGCTTAGGGTAGGGGATAAGGGGGTGGTAGGGAATAAAGGGAGTCAAAGGTCACTGCTAGTTTCTGGCCTGAATATTGCTGGGTGTTGCTGCTCCTTACTGAGAAGGGGATAAAGGATTGTGCACGAGGACATTTGTGGGAAAAAATGAAAAGTTCTTTCTGGTATGTTAGGCTTGAAATGCGCATCAGGTTACCAGGGAGAAAAGCATATATAAATCTAGAACTCTAGAATAAGATCAGATGGTGAGTTTCATTTGGAACATACCAAAACTCCATGAGGTAGAACTATTAGCAACTGAAGTATTGTAGCTTCCTGCCTGTGACCCAGCACACTGACACACACACTGACACACACCAACTGCTTGCCCACTACACAGTGGATAAATGGCTGCTTCCAGTTCCAGCCACTGTCCTGCTCAGCATTCTGCAATGTGAATTTCTCCATGCCACCTGTAGAAATTGCTTTGCAGGTCAAAGTATGCTGTATTTATGTATTTTAAATGTAACTAGGCAGGCTTCCAGGCAGATAAAGAAGTACAGAGCAGAAAAGAAAATCGACCAGTAAAGTAGAGGGCTTGCCTGGTGTAATAGTAGTCAGCAGGTGGTGTTTATGGATTCATCTGGCAATGCTGGATTGTTGAATAGCATATAGCAAGGCCATTAAAACCTACTTTTTGTTCCTCATCTTACAGAAAAGCAGTATTTTGTTTGAAATACATTCTTCAAATTTATCTGTTATTATAAAAGCACAGATGTAAAAAGAGAACCAACTGTTCTTTGCTTTACATTTTAAGATAGTTACAGGTTGCATTTGAGTACTCAATTCAGAATGTTTTATAAATAGGAGATGCTGTTTTTCTTGTGTTTTGACTCCTGTAGGAAGCAAACTGATGTAGAATGTAGGCTAAAGCGTGTGCTTTCTCCTGGGGTGCATGCGGTGTGTGTGCCTGTGTCATTTTAAAACCACACACACATGTGATGTATGGTATAAATGTATAGTGATCTGAAAAAATGTAATTCTGTTTTATTTTAGGAATAATGACTCTTCCTGCTTCTTGCCTATGTTGAATAAACACCTTGTGCACTTTAACCCCTTGTCAGTGCCATCAGGCAGACAGAAGACAGGGTTTTGAAATCTCAGCTATAAAGACATCCAGCCAAAGTCTCAATCTTGCCTTAGCAATGTTCCAGAGACTGAATAAAATGTTTGTGGGTGAAGTCAATACTACTTCCAACCAAGAACCAGAATTTAGTGAGAAAGAAGATGATGAATGGATTCTCGTTGACTTCATAGGTAAGGTATTCTCCAAGCTTAATCTTCATAAAGTGGAAACTCTTGCATCTCAGTTTTTGTGTCAGTCAGTCAGTAACTCTGGTTTTTAAGCCTTAAAAGTAAATAAACAAGAATTTGCAGGAAACATCTTGTGTCAGATAATTAGTCAGTGAAATTGATTGACGTCAGACTTTCCAGTTTCGCAACTCTTGCACCCTGATCAAATCAGAGGCACTTTAATAGAAATCCTTGTTTTAGATAAGCAGTAACCCAGATGGCTCATTAAGTTTATTCATCAGAATAGAAACAAAATCCATCGCATACAGCAATACACCATATACACACACACCCCACACACACCCCCACACTCCTCAGAAATGATTAGACTGTCTTTCTCAGTGAATGTAAATGGTTTTGTTTTTCACCTAAAGGAGGGATGTGAGCATCAGCTAATCATATCTCTTTTTCTGTCCTCTGAATTGACTTTCGACGTGACATTCATCCTCCGCTGGGACTCGAACAATGCATTTGGACTGTGCTTAGACACTTGCACTGGTTTCTCAGCAGACGATGAGGAAGAAGATATTGGCGAAGAGTCACCAACTCAGCACCCTGCAGTCTTTTCCTGTTTACCAGCCTCTCTTGAGTGCTTGGCTGATACAAGTGATTCCTGCTTCCTCCAGTTTGAGTCCTGTCCAATGGAGGAGAGCTGGTTTATCACCCCTCCCCCATGTTTTACTGCAGGAGAATTAACCACTATAAAGGTAGAAACCAGTCCTATGGAAAACCTTCTCATCGAACATCCCAGCATGTCTGTGTATGCTGTGCATAACTCCTGCCCTGGTCTCAATGAGGCCACCTGTGGGACTGATGAATTTCATGACCCAAGTAGTCCCAGGTATGTTGTGAATATTTTATTCTCTTCACAGTCTATTTAGCATGCATTTAGTTTATTTCTACTATTTAGAGCTAAAGTTTCACAAGATGCAAAGTAATCTCGTTAGAGATATATGAAAACATGCATACGGTGGTTTTATGGTATGAACAAACTTGTTCATTTAAGATTTTTTTTTAAATTGTAGCACAGCCCCAGTTATATAGTGGAATGCTATCTCATTTATTATATCCTGCTATTGAATGGAAAAGAAAAAAGTGGCATTTCTGCTGAGTGTCTTAGACTATAACTCTGGCCCTATAGTGACTGAATAATTTGGGGTATCAAATGTGACAAGAATATTATGTCTTAAAATCCTTATTTTCTTCTTAGTTCAGCTAGGTCACATCAAATGGCATTTAACCTTGAAAATCTAAGAAATCTTAAGCATGAAATAAAATGGCATTTTTACCAAAGCATTTGTTCAAAGAGTTGTTTTCTGCCCTGCAGAGAAAAGCCTTCACCATATTTTTTTGTTATATGGGACTCCCAAGTGGTCTGAAAGGCACTGTTTGAATGGCAAGTAGGTTGAGGACCAGGAAGTTTCAGGGAGGGTGCCTGCTCAGTGAAGATTGCTATGTTCCAAAGCAAGCTTAAAGGCATGCTGTGGCCTTTACCCAGGAAATATATTCAAAATTGGGACCACCACTAAAATACAGCCCAGGGGTGTGTTAATTAGGTCAAAGTCCAGGTAATTATCTGAGCCTGTTAGTGAAATGTTCACCGAGGTGTTACTTTTGGGGATACTGGTACTGAATTTTTTTCTCAGGTCATGGGTACAGGTGAATTGGATTCTTTGAAGCAGTTCAGAATATTCTTACAGTTCTGTCATCCAAAGGGCCTCTTTCGGGCCTCCCCGGTGGCGCAGCGGTTAAGCGCTGCGCTGTGGAGCTGTCGGCAGCGGCGATGCGAGTTCGACACCCAGCCAGGGAGAATCCCACATGGTGCAGCAGACCTCTCCTGCCTCGCCCGCTGCTCCCCTCAGCAGTGTATTTCTGATCTGCCTGTTCTGCTTCCCACTCTGTCTCTGGTGAACCCTCTCGCCGCCCCATGCCTCTGGCCTGTGCCCCAGCTTGTATGTATAAATAAAAAATAAATCTTTAAAAAAAAAAAAAAAAAAAAACAAAGGGCCTCTTTCTGGATTGTTCAGGCTCTGACTCTACTAACTGGACTGTTGTATGTATCTTCTATTTCCTGTTCGCCAAATATAAACAAAGTCCAGGCAGCTTATTAATTTGTTAACTTTACCAGAGTTTGCTGCACTTTTAAATCTCAGTATTGTAGATGATCTTGTGTGAGGATAAACATATGCTTCTACCAAATTGAAAACAATTTCTTCTGATAATCACCCAGACTTTATATGGTACAATCCCTGATGGGAAATGGTACTTTAACCAGCATTTATTCAGCGCACTAAGTTTATCAAGAGGTCAGTGTTCTAGGCAGTCCCCCCGCAAAAAAAATTTAAAGTGTGATTTTGTGGAGGTGGTATGGATTTAAATTGCTTTATTTTTTTTATTAATTTTTTAATTTTATTTATATATACAAGCTGGGGTATAGGCCAGAGGCGTGGGGCGGCGAGAGGGTTCACCAGAGACAAGAGTGGGAAGCAGAACAGGCAGATCAGAAGTACACTGCTGAGGGGAGCAGCAGGCAAGGCAGGAGAGGTCTGTCGCACCATGTGGGACTCTCCCCAGCCTGGCGTTGAACTCGCGTCACCGCTGCCGACAGCTCCACAGCGCAGCGCCCAATCGCTGCGCCACCAGGGAGGCCCTAAATTGCTTTATAGTGGATTCAAATTCTAATATTGCCTCTGAGAAATTCCACTCAATAATTTAGCATAATTAATATTCATTTTTAACTTACTGGCATTTGCATATTTGCTTTTCAGTTTTTAAAGTGTGTGTGTGTACATACATGTATGCATACATATTCAGCAGCTTTATAAATAATTTGCTGTTATTACAGAAGCAGTACATATGCATTGTAAAAAATTAGAAAATGCAAAACACAAAAATTTGAAAGTTTAAAATGACCTTCTCAGCACCCAGAGGGCATATTCCTTTTTTTTTTTTTTAAGATTTATTTATTTATGCATACAAGCTAGGGTGTAGGACAGAGGCTTGGGGCAGTGAGAGGATTCACCAGAGACAGAGTTGAGAGCAGAACAGGCAGATCGACCAAAACACACTGCTGAGGGGAGCAGCAGGCGAGGCAGGAGAGGTCTGCTGAGCCATGTGGGAATCTCCCCAGCCAGGGATCGAACTCGTGCTGCAATGGCTGCGGATAGCTTCATAGTGCTGCGCTTAACCTGTTGTGCCACTAGGGAGGCCCTCCTTTTTTTTTTTTTATTTAATTTATATCCTTTACATTATTGTGTATCCCCCATAAGTTTCCTACCACCAATTCACCCATGAACCATCACCATAATCCCTTGTGCTCTTTTCTCCCCTATTTTGGTCTCTCTTTCTCTCCCTCCCCTGTAGAATGTCTCTTATTTGTGGTTGCCTGCTAGTTTTTGCTTTTGTTTATGTTTTGTGTGGTATTTTCTCCTTCTGATTTCTCATTTGGCTCTCTTATATTCCTCCTATAAGTGATACCATTCAATATTTTTCTTTTTCCTTCTGGCTTATTTTGCTGAGCATGATCCCTTCTAGCTCCATCCATGTTGCTGAGCATTGCATTAGTTTATCATTTTTGATTGCTAAATAGTACTCCATTGTATACATGTACTAGATCTTCTTGATCCATTCATCAGTTTTTGGGCATTTGGGTTGTTTCCATGTTTTAGCTATTATAAATAGTGCTGCAGTAAACATAGGTGTGCATGTGACCTTTTGGATTAATATTTTTGTGTCCTTTGGGTAGATTCCCAAAAGTGGTATTGCTGGGTCGTATGGAGGGCATATTCCTTGATTGTGTTTTTCTGTTTGTGTGCACGTACAGATTTTTAACTTAAATGGGATTTTGTCTATGTATAGTTTTATGACCCTGCTTCTTTACGCATTGATTGCCATCTTTGTTTTTTCAACAATAATTTCATTCATATACTACCCAAACCATACTCAGATTTACCCACTAGAGCCCAGAATATTTCATGTAGTTTGTCCAAACCACTTTCTAGCCCTGGACTAAGCATTGCATCTGGCTGTGAATTTGCAGTTTTGACTCAGGAATGTTGATTTATTTCTATCTTGTTTGCTTTTGTATCTTATTACAAGTTTTGATGTAACAGATAGGATAGTTAAACAAATATGTACTTTTCCATTTATAAAGGGTCAAAATACATAGGAAACATAGGAAAGTACTTTATGCAAACTTTGTACTTTATACTTTGTAATTTATACAAACAAGGAAAGTACTGCAAATTATTACAGTTTTATAATTTTTTTTTAGTATCTTTATTTTTGGAGTTGAAATTTTTATAAGAAAGAGCCACTAAATTAATATAAAAATCATGTGTTATCATATTAGGAGGATGGCTATGTTATATTTTCTGAGCAGAAAATAAGTCATATGTCTTTAAAAGTTAGATTGATTGTACCCTATCTATTCTTGGGGATATTACCATACAACATTAAAAGTAAGGTGCTTTATAATTACAAATGGGCTTCAGGGTGTGAGTTCTGTTGTATTTTAGCATTTATAAATAGTTTGTGAAAATTCATGTGCCATATTTCTGAATTAAATGATATGTGATTTTGATGACCCATAGTAAACTAGTTTTAATAAAGAAGAGTTGACCACATCCTAACAGTAAAATTAAATAGCACTTTAAATCCTACTAGTGATTTAATAGTTCACCATTTAACATTTGTAGGGCCAGGAAAAGCTGCTTATAGGACTCACTGACACAGAGTAAGTATTTTCCTTTTTAGACTGTGTGATGTGTGTTATCAGGCTGAGCAAGGAGGATAAGGGCCCAAAGCATCCACCTTTTAAAAACCACTGTCTTTATATTAACTTCTATTAGTTTACTTTTTTTTAAGATTTATTTATTTATGCATACAAGCTGGGGTACATGCCAGAGGCGTGGGGTGGTGAGAGGGTTCACCAGACAGAGTGGTGAGCAGAACAGGCAGATTGACAGAAATACTCTGCTGAGGGGAGCAGCGGGTGAGGCAGGAGAGGTCTGCTGCCAAGTGGGAATCTCCCTGGCTGGGCATTGAACTTGTGTCACTGCTGCCAACAGCTCCACAGCGCAGCGCTTAACCACTGCACCACCAGGGAGGCCCTCTATCAGTTTCTTAATGTGACTTGCTTTAATTCTGCTATGTAAAAAAAAAAAAGGTATTAAAGGATGATGTTGTTTTCCTCCAGTGATGATAGACAGAATAACCCTTAAAAGTCTTAGAACTCTTTGTGTTATGAGTGTTAATAGAGTTTAAGATCTACCCTACTGGATTAGTATTTTCTATAGAAAACATTCAAGAGTTGTATGGTGTAGAGCCATATTTTTGAGATTTCATGTCCTAAGAGGATCTTTATATTTATAACATTGCCATGCAAATATTACAAAATCTGCCCATTTGTGACATTAAATTAAAAATTTGGAAGTATATTCTATAATAGGCAATAGGGTTTTTTTTTTTACTTAGGAAAGTATTAAATGAGTAGGATTTCATTATGCATATTTCTATTAAATAGAGATTTAAAGTTTGATTCCTAAAATATTTCACTTAGAAAATCTGTGAAGGTAGTGTTGACACAGCCTGTGAGTCTGAACCCTGCTTCATAAATGCGGTCTTTGGAGTGAGACTTGCATTAAACATGGTTGAGCCATTTAATAAATGTGACCTTAACATCTGTGAGCCTTAGCTTTCTGATCAGCAAAATTTACAAATTAAAATATTTTCTTGTTAAGTTACGGTGAGATCTAAATTAGATAACATTTGGAAAACACGTGGCCAATGCAGATATTCAATAAATGTTAGTTCCCCTCCTAGGAAAACTCAAAGAAATGTTTGTGCTGTATATTTGTACATTTGCTCAGAATGGAAAGCATTTTTTAAAAAAATCTGTTTAATTAGCCACTTGTGGATTAAATAGTTCATATCCATTCCAAGTTGTCTCCTTTCCCCTGCTATCAGGCAGTGTGATCACGATATATAAACTTGTCTGCCAGCCACAAGACACTAAGCTCTCATTCAGCCATGAACAAATGAATGTGGCAATCTAAATAACTCAGTAACTTTTTTGATTGCTATATAATACATCCCCACTTTTTTCTGTTTCAGAGTAGAAGCTCAAAATGAAATGGAGCAGCACATTCATTGCTACGTTGCAGCTCTTGCTACTCATGCAGCTTTTCTGGAACAACCCAAGAGCTTTCGACCTTCCCAGTGGATAAAAGAACATAGTGAAAGACAGTCTCTGAACAGAAATAGCCTTCGTCGCCAAAATCTTACCAGGGATTGCCACTCTCGGCAAGTCAAGCACAATGGATGGGCTGTCCATCAGCCCTGTCCGCGTCAGTACAATTACTAAGAATTTCAAGTTTGGCTGGTTGGTTTCTCTTGGTATGTGCATGTGTGTGGTGGATATGTGTGTGTGGACAATGAAGATGTCTTCTTACAGCCAACTGATGACCAATCACATTGTTATATTCGTGTTTAGACACTATCTTGAAAAACCAGATTTACATGCTGTATCACATAATGCCTTGCTCTTAACATACTTCTCTGTAAACTTTTTCAGAATATTTTTGGAAACATATCAATACAGTTACAGTGTTTTGGTGTCTGGGGATGTCTTTAAATCTATTAAGGTGTATATGAGTTAGTCAGCATTTTAAAGACATTTCTTCCCACGTACGAGAATAGGCATCTTTCAAATTTCATTTTATTTTGTATTACTTAGTCAATCTTTTGAGTAAGCAAAAATTTATTCTCAGGGTCAGCCATACACTTTATTGACCAGTACTTGATGATCTTTTCTGTATATTACGAACACATTTTACACACTAACATGAGCATTAACGGTGATAGTTGCCATGGATATAATGGAATTATGGCTGAACTTTCCTTTGAAAGAAAACTTGATATATTTCCGTGTGTGTGTGTTTGGTTTTATTTTTTGTTTGTTTTTTTCCTCCAGATTAGCCATGTAGTTCGTTTTGGAATTCAGGTACATTAAGTTTTAGTGAACAGTGCATTTAGTTATTCTGATGTGACTGTGTGATGTGGTGCAGACATCACAGATATTAGGGGGCGGCACTAGCCCCACACGCAGAGGGATGAAATTAGACCTGTGAAACTGTATTTGGAAAAGTGTATTGTCTATAACTAACCCATCAGTCCACTATGTAAGTCATCGGGCTTCTTTTCTGCCAGCTCTGCCCACTCACCACTTTGAATCAGTGGTTAATTCAGAAGTCTTTGTCCAGGCACTTGATTTCTTATTTATATCTGCCCAAGGGGAAGGAGATAGGCTTTGTATTTCTGCTAACAGTGATAAATCCTCTGCTGTGGAGCCTCTGCTGCCAGGTGGCAGCAAGCAGGAGTGAGGAGGAATTTCTGGTGACATCGTTTCATAGCATCTAAGTGAAGAGTGACAAGTTGGCTTCCTTGATTTTCATTTTTTGTTTTAAATTGGACTTCAGGCGCATCTTTAACCACTTTGGCCTCTGTTTCCTCCACTAACAGGGGAGTAGTAATATTTACCTCCCTGTAGTTGCTGTGAGGACTGTATATTTGAAGTGGGGCTGTACCTTACGTGAAATTCTAAGGACCTCTATGAATCCAGTGACGGTGTGGAACCTGTGGCGTTTTTTTTGCCATAGTTGTTCTTTAGAGTGTTGGTGCTAATGAGGCCAGGGTGCAGGGTTCCATTCACACAGAGGCCAGTTAACTTGACACAGAGAAAATCTATTCCTTACCTCTAGCCAGTCACTTTATTTTCTAGCAATTGTGATGGGTTTTGCTGAGCCATCCACACACTCAGACATTTCCTCTGAAATTAAGTTAAATACATTCACAGTTTAAAGCACCATCTACTGACAGAACAGTAGTATCAACTTCATAATGAAACAGCTATTTTCCATCTCTTCTGCAACCCTAATTAAGTACACGTCTACAAAACGTCTTCAAGGGAAAAAGCAGCATATCGTTATGTGAAGTAGTAGTATATTCTTCAGTAACCCTGTAGCAGCCTGATGCAGGGAACCATGGGAGACTTGTTTCTTTTTTTTTTTTAAGTGAAGAGCTGTGCTCTTTCTGACTAGACAGGCATGTTTAGAATGAGAAGAGGTCAAATAGCATAGTTAGGTGGTGGCATTAGTTCTTCCACTGGCCATGATGAAGTGCCAGGAATGTCTCTTTAGAAGCAATCTAGATCCCCCTTTTCTCCTTGTACCCCTTCCATTTCAACTACCCTTTTATTTATTTGTTTTCTAATTAGGGGCCAAGTCTGTAAAGTTTTGTCAAACTGAGCTCGAAGTTATTTTGTTGTTATTGTGTTTACCGGAGTGGGGAGAGGTAGTGTTCTCATAAAGGTGTGTTTTACACCAGTCTGATACAGGGCCATGTGTCGGTAACTTGAAAATAACCCAGCTGGATGTTTTCTGGATGTAAGCCTCTAAAGACCTGGGGGGGTCTCTCTTTTTGTTCATGTATTCCATGCAGGTTGTTAGTACCTCATGAGCTACAGATGTTCAGCCATTAGAAGTATTTTGGCAACATGAGCAGAAATGTATATAAAACTGCAGTGGTCTTTTTTTACTACTATTTTTTTCAGATTTCCTGATGCCTTAAATACATTTACATCTGTCAGTTACTGATCCTTTGCCTTCTCTGGGCCTGGTTCTTTATGCTTTACACCTGGTAAACAAACGATTTCAGTCTCTGGGGTGTTTCTTCGGGATAAGATCATCTGTGATCTCATACTGTGGTTTCTGTATCAGTATCTTAAGATTTCTAACTGAAATTGGCACGTGAGAATTGAAGCAAGTGGTTACATAATTCAGTTGAAGTTCTTGGTCATTAAGACATTCAGGCATCTACTGTCTGCAAGACACAGGACCAACAAGACAGTGATGTTGACCTGTTAAGTATTCTTTCAGACATAGACAAAATGCATGTTACTTTGAGTTGTTATTTTTGCTGTTGTAAATGTGGGTGGTTTGCAATGTGCTTTAGTCTAAAAACTCAAACAGTGAGAAACAAGACCCCTTTGAATTTAGTGCTCTGACTGTTTCTAAACTGATAATATAGAATGTTTTACTTGGAAAAAGTCTGGAATATGTGGTGCACATAAGCAGTGCTTCGTGAACGAGTTTTAGTTTTTAATGCACCATGTTTTCTCAAATTTTGTGTTTTTGTTAATAAAACATTTTATAATGTATATCCTATGTTTATTACTTTTCCTTCCTAACTAATTGAACTATGTACTGCACTGTAAATTGAAGATTAACCATCTATTATTTATCCTCTGTGGCAATGCATTTATTTGGTTGGTTGAGTGGGGAATTTTTTTGCAGAAGATACAAAGTGATTAGTTTTTTTACTGCCTATCCCAGGGAGCTTTTTTTTTTTTAAACTTCCTGAACATTTTTCTGATTCCCATGCAAATTTTTCCTGTTTACATACCTTCTCTGTTATATCAGTACTTCCATTGTAGTGAGAAGATAGTTTATTTAAAACTTGAGAGGGCTATTCAGCATCACTTACTGTTTTTCCTGCTCAAATCTGTATTACACTGACTTATAATCTTTGTGTTTCATTGAATCTGAGTGTCTTTACTATTTCTCCTCTTCCTTAAGGAAATTCATTGTCTATATACTCTTAAGAAAAAGGAGCTTATTCTCATTTTCTTTGAGTGAGAAACAAAAAAAATGAAGGACTCCAACTAGAAGATAGGCATTGAAATTTAAATTAGTAGAGAAAGTTTAAGCATTTCCAAGTATTAGTTTTGTTTTTAGAATCCGTTAAGTGACTGCTCCTTGTACTGGGAGATACTATGATATGTTTGTAATGTGACTTTTAATCTTTTTGTTTTATAAAGCCCATATACATTAGTTAAATTCTTTTAAAAGTTGGGCTACTCTCATGGATGGTTTCACTGCCACCAGCCATGTTGATGTATATAAATGGCGTCCTTATCTACTTATTTTAATGCTTAAAATTTTATATAAAATGCTTTATTTAGCAAACCTACATAATACAGTGGT
Organism: Scalopus aquaticus; assembly: GCA_004024925.1. Classification (NCBI taxonomy): domain Eukaryota; kingdom Metazoa; phylum Chordata; class Mammalia; order Eulipotyphla; family Talpidae; genus Scalopus; species Scalopus aquaticus. The sequence goes on from PVIJ01005670.1 coordinate 81,171, forward strand.
GTCAGTTCTTGCCATGTACCAGTTTCACTTGAAATTTGACACCAGTTATAGTGGTTTGGGGTGGAGAAAGGTACTGGGAAGCACTCAGATAAGGCTGTCTTCCCATTTGCAACAGTATCCTTTATATGGGAGAAGTTAGTCAAAGGAAGGCAGTTTAAGTGCATAATGTTTGTATATTGTCTTTCCTTAACCACATTTTGAAAAAATTCCTGGGACTGTTAAATGCCCAATTTTGTTCTGTATTTGCCTGAAGTTTTAGGATTTGTTTCCTAGGTGGACTTCTGAAAACCAAACCAGTGCTTGGGGAGGTTAGGGGTGTGTGTTTCCAGGCTTGGTGTGAATGAGTGGTTTTGCTTGCTTTTTTTGGTTGTGTTTTCTTACAGAGGTTTGAAACTTTAATCAATAATTGTGTGTGTTATTTTTTAAAAGTGGCTTTTTTTCTCAAAATTGTGAAAACATTTGCTTTTCAAAAGCAGGGCATCAGTTATAGAGACTGAAGAATATTGTAGATTGTACTATGTGCCTTCTTGATGTGTTTCTGGACACAGATTTTTTTTTTTTAACAACTTGAAAACTCAAAAGGGATATTTGGTTAGGTTATAAACTGTACATCAATCTATGCATAAATGGCAGCTTGTTTTCTTGAGCCACTGTCTAAATTTTTTCTGTTTTTATAGAAATTTTTATACTGATTGGTTCATAGATGGTCAGTTTTATACACAGACTAAACAATACAGCACTTTGCCAAAAATAAGTGTAGCATTGCTTAAATATTGTGTATTAACACCAGTTCTTTGTAATTGGGCTCAGTGGTGCATTTTGCACTATCTGGAGTTGTGGTTTTTAATCTGTCAGTAAATAAAATGCCCTTTAACGTCAGATTTGTCAGATTCTCTTTATTTGATCTTTACCATCATTAACCTTTAAAACTAAGCACAACACACTTAGAGTACTTACTGTTTAGTTTTGTCCAAAAGATGTGGTTTATAAGCACTTTGAATACTTTCTTTAAAAACTTGTATAAAATTAGTACATTATAATTTCTCACCTAAAATGAATCATCAGTTAAGTCAACATGAATTTAAGAATGACTCCACCAGCCCCTTTCCTTCCAACCAGTCTGTGGTAAAAAAATACTGAATTGAATACACTGATGCTTAGCTTAGCTTAGCTGTTTTGCAAGCTTGTTCAGTGAATTTTTTTTTTAAATTGATTTATTTATACATATAAGCTGGGGTACAGGCCAGAGGCGTGGGGCGGCGAGAGGATTCACCAGAGACAGAGTGTGGAGCAGAACAGGCAGATCAGAAATATACTGCTGAGGGGAGCAGCGGGCGAGGCAGGAGAGGTCTACCGCACCATGTGGGAATCTCCCCAGCTCCCCGGCTGGGCGTCGAACTCTCATCTCGCGCTGCTGACAGCTCCATAGCGCAGTGCTCAACTGCTGTGCCACCAGGCAGGCCCTTTGTTCAGTAAATTTTCAATGGCTCTTCTCTCAGTTAAATTTAGCCAGTCTTATATAAACTTTTGAGCTAGTATGGCCTTCCCTGATGTCCATTATTGCCCCCGGTTGTGGAGATCGACTAAATAGATGAGTAAATATTCAGAATACTTGAATAGGAAGCCAAAAGAATAATTCCCATGTGAATGAATCTTTGGAGGAGATCAGCCTTTTAGAACTGCAGCCTATTTTAAGCAGATTTTTACCATCTCTTGAGTCTCAGCTGAGATGAAAAGATTGGGGCAGAGCTGAGGAGGGGTCATCCAAAGGATGCAAGTTGACCTAAGAAGGAGCAGCTGAAATGAATGTGCCTACCTGGGAGTGGCAGGTGAACTGTTGCTACTAAGGCCTAGATACAGGGTGACCATAGGTGGCATGACAGCATGGGGCCTAAAAGCAGGGAGTCAGAACTGCAGGTGGCTTGTGGCGATGGACACCTGAAAAGCTCAGTTTGATATGTGAAATCTGGGCCACAGGGGTGAGTGAACTCCTGGGTGGGGCTGTGACCCAATCAAAGGTAACAAGTTGCATTTGAGACTTTAGGGAGGCGCTGACTTATTTCCGCCTGACTATGATCAAGAACAGCTGAACCTGTAAGTGCAGCAATGAGGATGCCTGCTGCGGACTGTTCACTTGCCTCCAGGGTGCAGGCGTGAAGGCGGGCAGGAGGGACGGCCTCACCGAGGGCACCATCAAGACCTCCAACGCAAGACCTCCATCAAGCGCTGCCCTTGGACTTGTTACCTCATGTGAGGTAAGGTATCTTTTTGTCTAAGCCGGTGTGGGTTTGGCTGTCTTTATGCCTCTTGGCTTCCCGAAGACTTAGAACATTTCCTCTAGCCTCACGGAAGAGGAGGTGAGTGCTGTAAGAGTGACTGAGACTGCAAGCGGGGATAGGAATGAAAGACTTTTACTTACAATGGCTCAGGCCCCACTAAATGTACAGATTGTCCTTGAACTTAAGATGGGTAAGTTGAAAATATTGCTAAGTCAGAATAGCTGGGGCTCAGTGCACTGTAGTGGGCCGCTGTTTACCATGGTGATGGGGCTGGCTGGGCCTGAGGCTCACCGTGCCGGCCGTTTCACCAGAGCGTCAGCCCTGCGTGTTCTAGCTTGCGACAGTTCACCCGAAGCACAGTTCCTACCGGATGTGTATTGCTTTTGCACCATTGTAAAATCAAAAGCCCTTAGCTATAGTACTCCAAAGGAGGACTTGCTGTGGGGTGTTGGCAAAGGCTGCTTCCATGTAGCACAGCCTTGCAAGCCACAGCAAAGCATTCCAGGGGGCTGTCAGTGTGGGATTTGGGGGTCCAGTTGCATGGGGTCTGGAGTGGCATCTGGGACAGCCTTCCGCCTCAGCAGCCATCCGGGGCTCAGCAGCAGGGAGCGTGGTGCCATGAACTCTGACCCACGCCTCGCCTGGCTCCTGCACCATATATTGGGATTTTTGAGTAATCCTGGGGACCCCACTGACTGCTGACTTTCTTGCTGGCCAGTTAGAGGAATGCTTGGGAGAAAATTGGACCTGAAAATTTCTTAACATCTAGCATTAAATAAAGTTTTTACCAGCACCCTTCTTTAAATCTGCCTTCCCTGCTGGATATTAGAATTGTGTACATTTCTTTCCATCCCCGTCACTGTGAAATGACCGTGTTCCACCAGTTTAAGGTACACATTCTCACGTCCACACCGCTGATCGCCATCTGCATCTGACAGCCAGGGTCACCTCATGGTTAATGACATAATGGGCAGTTTGTTCTCTCTTAATGATGCATAAAATGGGCCCTCTTTCAATTTGTGGCATCGTAGAGGCAAGGAACTGCAGAAAAGACCCCCTTCTCTTCTCTGGGCTCCCCTGGACCTGAGTTCGCTTCGCTAGCTTCACTTATCTGTGGCTTCTTGAGCTCCCTGGGGTGGCCGGGTCCCTTACAGCCCCGTTCCCAGTTCCGTGCACAGAGCACATGCTCAGCTTTCTCCTGACTCCACGTTCTCACTTGAAACTAGGACAATTAGGACACCTCCTTTTTGCTCAGCTGCGTCCTTCCCCTTTAGTGGAGAGCAGCAGCGCCATCCTTTGTGGATTTTGCCTGATACAGACTGAAGAGGTGGTAATGCTACAAATGGCCTGGGAGAGTGAGGGTGCTGGCAGCCCCCCTCCAGCTGAGGGGTTCCACCAACTTACTTAACAGGCACCCGTTAGCACTTGTCAGCGTACAAAGTGAGTTAATCTGGAAACTGTCACTTACCAAGACAAGGCTGGGAGGTGGGCAGCATCACCAGGCCTCCCCACAATGCTATGCTGCCATCTAGGCGGGTGTGGGAGTTGAGACATGAATTGGTCAGGCTTTTTGCGCCACTAGAGTCTGTGGCCATCACCTGCGGTTAACGCAGAAGGTGCTTGGGAGTGCGGGCCTGATTGTGGACACCTGAAGTATGGGTGCGGGCATGCGTCGGTGGGCACACCTGAGGTCAGGACTGTGAGGGGGGCTTTGGAAGGACGGCTGGGAGAGGACGAGCTGTGTGACTACAGAGAGGAGAGACCACGGGAGAACGCCAGAGAGCTCAGAGAAAGAGCATAGAGATTCACAGGGGCGTGGGGTCTCGGTTGCCTCCCGAGCCTCCCAGCCCCTCTGCCTGCCTGCTTGCCCTGCACCAGGGCACACACCCTGGTCTGTTTGTGCCCGGACTTGCAGCTTGGGCCTGAGTTTTGCTACATGGTATTGCCTCTAGGAAGAACCCTGAGAAGGAGCACCCGCTTGGGAGCTGGCACACTGATGAGCCCATACCTGAGGGGGAGCCAGACGGTTCTTACAGCATTGCCACCATATAAAGTGTTGTCACTATATATCTAACTGCTGCCCACACAGCCACTTCTACCCCTTTTTAAGTTTCCATTTGGAGACCATCTCTTTTAAGGACAATATTTTAACGAGGCATGATCTGCCAAAGTGAATAAGGCTACAAGTCCTATGTAAAAATACACATGTCCATGGGCCCTTCTGAGTCAGCTCATCTTCATTCAGAAACTTTTGGTCCTCAAAACGTTTGTTTCTCAAATATTGGTTCAAATGCAGATTTCTTTATTTCTTATTGCTGTGTTTTAGACTTTGTTGCTAACTTGGTCTGTCGTGTTGATTGTGGATAATAGATTCAGATAAAACAAAGCACCTGGATCTCGGCAAGGCTGCAGAAGCAGAACCCTGGCATGTGGGACACAGACTGTCACTGTTCGGTGCACCGTGGCTTGGAAGAGGGGACACCCCTCTCCAGAGAGCTTATCAGTTAATTCTTTGAAAGTTACTTCTTTGTGGCTCTTTTGTTAATAGGTAAAGTAAGGTAACACTGGGCCTATTCTATAGTATTCAGTAGTTCCTTTAAATATAAATACTAAATAGGCTTAAGTGACTGACAGCATGACATCTGGGATGTAAAGGGACTGGGACATTTATGAGGCTTTAAAGTCAGGCATTGACCTTTTTCCCCTCGGATGGACCAATGGACATTGGCTCTAAGGAAGTTTCTTACTGTTGGGTGATACTGACCCAACGGGACAAGGATCTGGTTTGTGTCATTTGTTGTGTTAACACCACCTCAATGTTCAATTACTTTTGAGAAACAACAGAGGGAAAAGCACTGCATCAGACTCTCCAAAATTGCACGAAGCTTTGTCTTCTCTTTTCTATACCGTCTAGCTACTGCCTTCTGCTACGCGACAATCTTCAAACCACCACCCCTTTATGCCTCACTGCCTAAGTTGTATACACCGTTTCTGCTTATATTCCACTGACTGGAATTCAGCCAGTGGCCGCTCCTTGCTGCAAGGGAGGATGAGGAATTTAGTTTTTATTTCAGCTGAGAGAGAGAGCATAAGGGGAGCATAGTATCAGGGGAAGGGGACCCTCGCAGTCCTTTCAACTCACCCACTACAAGGTCTTGTACGGTGCCATTTTTGTCAGGTCTTCCTCTTCTCTTATTCTGTCTGGGCAGACACTTAATTGCTGATTCCTCTGAAGTCCCACTTGAATGTCTCACTTTTTGCTTGATGATCACATCATTGATTATGTCTCATTCTAAAGTGTAAGTCTTGAATCATGAACATCTTTGACTTTTATACACGTGGACGCACATGTTACTTCTGTACTTTAAAGAATGCTACATCCCCTTTTGCGTGTAGAGCCTGGGACATATATGGCACTTTCCAGCCTAAGACCTTTCTTGGACTTCTGGTAAGACTAATAAAAGGAATCCATAGACTCAGAAAGAATCTATTGGAATCAAAAACTTCCTAGAAAATTCAGTCTGTGGGATGCCATTGACATAGTTGCTAAAGGTTGAATGATGTTGATAGTATTAAAAATGTTTCGCGTTGATATGATGCATAACCACAGACTAATCATGAGAAAACTTCAAACTCAAATGAGAGACATTTTACAAAATACCTGGCCAGCACTACTCAAAAGTTTTATGGTCATGAAAAACAGAGGAAGACTGAGAAACTACCCCTGACTAGAAGAGACTAGGAAGACTTGACAAAATGCAATGGCACATCCTGGGTTGGATCCTAGAACAGAAAAAAGGCCATCAATAGAGGGGAGAGAGTGCTGGTTTACAGAAACTCTATACTATCTCTGCAACTTTTCTGTAAATTTAACATTATTTCAAAAGTGTAAGTTTATTTAAAAAAATACTTGGCATGGACTTTGTCTTACAGTGGAATCTGCAGGTGAAGATTCTGAAGGAATTTTTATCACTAATAAGACCATTTTATGCTATAAGTTTACCAGCTGAAAGTATAAATGAAGCTGACATCAGAGTTATTCCCCATTGACAAAGATGCTCCTGTTGTGTTTTTGAAGGAAAAAACTGGAAATTGCTGAAAGTTTTTTTTTAAAGATTTATTTTTTTATGTACAAGAGCTGGGGTGTAGACCGCAGGGGTGTGTGGGGTGGGGGGGTGGGGAGTGAGAGGATTCACCAGAGACAGAGTGGGGAGAACAGGCAGATTTTTTGAAATACACTGCTGAGGGGAGCAGCGGGCGAGGCAGGAGAGGTCTGCCGCATCATGTGGTTCAGCTCCCGGGCTGGGGGCTGGGGACTGAAATCGTGCTGCAGTAGCTGGTGGTAATTGCTCAATAGAGCTGAGACTTTAACCCCTGCACCACCAGTGAGGACCAGAAGTGGAATTTCTAGAGTTTATGGAAGTTCTAATTTGAATTAGGGGAACTGCCATGTTATTTTGACAATGACTGCACCATTTTACATTTCATCAACAATGCATGAGAGTTCTAATTTTTCCACATCCTCGCCATCCTAGTGGGTGTATGAAATGGTTGAGAATACAGATGATCATGTAATGCTGAAGATCAAAGGATAAACACAGATGGGGAAAACTACCCAGATGATATGGTGAAATGTCTGATCAGTCAATGGCTGGCCTCGAACCATGAATACTTACCAATGAATGTGAGTTTATAATTGTTGTAATTAAAGAGAACTGATTGGATGGAAATCCAAATTAATGAGTCATTTAATATGAGGAAAAGCCCTCAAAGGAGCCCCTAACAGTGTGGCCCTTGGTCCTGCTGCTGCCGTCACTTGGTACCACCCAGCCTGCTGCAGGTGACAGGCCCTGGGGTTCCTCCCCTCCAGGGTGTTCAAGCTCTGGAGGGAATGGATGCTGTGTGTATTTAAAGAATTATAAGATGCTTTCTTAAAAATAAGACTACTAAAAAAAAAAATAATAAGACTACTAGAATATTTGCAATCTATATTTATCACACTATTTCACTTACTGATTTATTACTATTAAATGGCATACTGCCCTAATGAATGTTTCACACATTTCACTGCAGGATTGTTTAATTATGGGTGTGCTGCCTTGGACCCTGTGGGGGCTGTGAAGTAATATACAGTGTGTGTACACACATTTTAAGAAATGTGAAAAAAAACTAAATTCCAAAACTTACCAAGCCCCATGGATTTTGGATTATAGATTGTGAGGCAAAAAGCAGATAATGCACTTGTAGGAAATCATCCCCTTGTTCTGGGTTAATTTCCTTCTGGAACAATTTCTAATGCCTAGCACACTTGGCTATACAGATTTCTAACTATAAGCAGCTACATTCTTTCCTTTGTAGGATAAGGACCTCTAGTTATATTCTGGTACTGATACAAAAATAAAACTTACTTATTAAGCAGAAAAACTGAAAAGGTTTAATCATCTCTGGTGGCAATATTTCTAGACTTAGAAATTATTTTATTTCTAATTAGTGGCCTTTACAAGATTGTACAAAGCATGAATTAACTTCTCCTTAATACTTCAGCACTGTCATCACAAAGATTAGTTATTCATGGTGAAAACAGGGCCTGACCCGAGCCCATCCAGTCTCTTGAGTTTTGGTGTTTGCATTTAATCTTTCCTGCATCCCTGGGTTCAGAATAGTCCATCCCGCATGCCGAAGCACCCTTGCGAATGTGTTAAGGCTAGAAAAGCTTTTTTGGGCTGTGTAAAATAAGAACAAATGATCCTGTAGGAGTTTGAACCTTGGACATCTGTTTTGGCTATTCAGAGGCCTTCTTCCTTCCTCCGTACCTCTGTGCTGGGTTACTAATAACTGAGGTACCCAGTAAGTAACCCCTAGAGGACCAAGACGCCATTGTATATTATTCTTATTTTGTCTCTGGAAGGATTAAGGAGGGAAACTAGAGATTATCTCCTGGATATTTTTTCCGGAGAGACCTAATCCATCTCCTTGGTAGGCCAAGGCCTAGCTGGGAACATCAGGATAACACATTCCAGTAGCACATCCAACACGTTTTGCATGTGTTATAATAGTCTACTCCAAATTGCTTGTGCAGAAGGAAAAAAAAAAACAAAAACAAGAACACTTATAGAAGGATTACAATGTATGCTTTGTATATTTTACTTCCTTAATCTAACACTGTGAGGTAGATATTATTTTAAGATGAGGACTGAGGCTAAGTAACTGATCAAACCTCTCACAACTACTAAGAGACAGAAACTAGATGATAACCCATCTGCTTTTCCCTCAAACAAATTCTCTCAATTTTTTTTTACTTTGTGTTAAAAAAAAATCACAATATAAATATGAGCTTAGGATAACAAGTCAGACAATCCAGATATGTTCATGTCTCCTCTAGTCTAGTCTACCTTCGAGGCAACACATTCTATTAACTAAGGTGGCATCCTGCCCTTACTTTCTCCATACTCATAGAATCTTGTATACATAAAGACTTCCTTATTTTCCCCAAGGTAAGATGATTCCATTAATATTATGATGTAACTTTCATTACTATATTCATATGACTTGTTCTAAACAGCTTTCTAAGTTCACACAGGTAATCCTAACTCAGTATTTTTATTAACTTTTTAATTTTTACATCGTTGTTCACTTTTGTATGTTTGATTTCTCCCCTCAGGTGTAATTCCCCATAAAATTCTCACCCCCATATCACCTGTGAACTGTCATCATAATCTCTTGTGCGCTTCCCTCCCTTCTTTAACCACTTTCCCTCTTTGTCCCCTGTGGTATGTCTCAGTTCTATAGTTTGCCTGCAAATTTTTGTCTTTTTTTTCCTAATCCCTTTTTTGGTTTCCCTATATTCCTCCTATAAGTGAAACCATTCAATATTTTTCTTTTTCCTTCTGACTTATTTCACTGAGCATTGTTCCTTCCAGCTCCGTGTATATTGTTGTGAATGGCCTGAGTTTATATTTTTTGATTGTCGAATAGTATTCCATTGTGTATATATACCACATCTTCTTGAGCCAGTCATCTGTTTTTGGACATTTAGGTTGTTTCCATATTTTTTTTAAAAAAGATTCATCTCATTTATTTATGCACACAAGAACTGGGATGTAGGCCAGACTTGTGAGGAGCAGGGTAAAAGTGAGAGGATTCACCAGAGACAGAGTGGGGAGCAGAACAGGAAGATATATTGAAAGACACTGCTGAGGGTAGCAGCGAGCAACACAGGAGAGGTCTGCTGCACCATTTGTGGGTTAGCTCCCTGGCCAGGGATCAAACTCATTCTAAGTTCCTGGCATAGCTTGACAGTGGTGAGACTTTAACCCCTGCACCACCAGGAAGGCCCCTAGTTTGTTTCCATATTTTAGCTATTGTAAATAGTGCTGCAATGAACATAGGAGAGCAGGTTTCCTTTTGAATTAATGTTTTTGTGTCCTTTAGGGTAAATTTCTAGGAGTGGAATTTCTGGGTCATATGGTAGATCCACTTCTAGTGATTTGAGGGTCTTCCACACAACTTTCCCCATGACATGTTCTGTATTACCAAAGAACTGTAATTTACTCAACATGTCCTAATAGAAATTCAAATTGCTTTTAGGTTTTTGCAATTACAAATAAAGCTGCAGTCAGCTTTCTTTACTATATGTCCTTAGAACCTAGAAATTGATTTGCATGGGATAAATGAACAAAAATGATATCACTGGATATAACCTCTCTTCCTTATTTAATATATAGCAGATTGTATTCTTATTTACAGGCACAATTTCAGAGTACCCTCATCTTCTTTCCAGCATAAACTATTATCAATCTATAATTTTTTGCCCATTTGATGGCTGAAAAGATAGTATTTCAATCCATTTCTTTGATTACCGGTAACATTTATGATTGTGCTTTTCTGTTGTTAGATTTTGATTTATAAAGAGTGATGGAGGTCAAGTAAAAGACTCTTCTCTAAGGCATGGTGAAATCATCCCTACTGGACAGACAGATTCTGTTAGACTCTGGGCAATGTGAACTTTAGTTAGCTGGCAAGGCCTATACTGGGAGGCATCAGAGAAAGAAGGAAAATCAACAAGGCTCTGAGTTGTGAACAGTACAAAACCAGTACATAAATGGAGAGTAGGGTAGGATTATTTTTCTAACTTTCAAATTCAGAGACCTTTATCAAAACTAGATCTAGAGGGCCTCCCTGGTGGTGCAACGAGTTAAGCGCAGCACTATGAAGCTATCTGCAGCCAGTGCAGCAAGAGTTCGATCCCCCGGCCAGGGAGCTTCCCACATGGCGCAGCAGACCTCTCCTGCCTCGCCCGCTGCTCCCCTCAGCAGTGTACTTCAGTTGATCTGCCTGTTTTGCTCCCCACTCTGTCTCTGGTGAATCCTCTCACCACCCCACACCTCTGGCCTATACCCCAGCTTGTATGCATAAATAAACAAATCTTTTTAAAAAAAACTTCCCTAATCAAAAACTTAGATCATTCTCCTGTTTTAGGCATTAGAGATACCTTAGTGGCCACTGATATCATGGGACTTGGATTTGAAAATGGACTTGACCAACTGAATGAGATAAGGAAACTAAGATAAATATTTTAGCATAATAAACGGTAAATGAGCTGTGGCCAGTTTTCTAGAGATAGGAATTTAGTAAGTATGTGTGCACATAAATATATTTGTTCCTCCCTTTGCCCCGTATATGAGGGAACAGGCAATGCTTTAGGTTTGGGGAGAGTCCTCACTAACTTACATTCTACCAGAGATGTTGAAACAGTCAGGCTGTTGCTAATTATACGTGGAAGACAAAGTCAAAGGAAAGTATAAGGGCGTCGTGAGAGAAATGAAAAATGGTTCTGGACCTGGAGTTTTTGGCCTCTTTTATCAAGACTGCGTCCCTGTTAACAGAACTGAAGGCATTATAGGCTGCCTCATTTCACATTGCAATTACTCAGCTTGGAAAAAGTTAATAGGCTTTACTAGGTAGCAGAGTGTTTGGGCATAGTTGGATAATTGCTGCTCTTTTTCATTGTGGTCAGTTATTTGGCTTAGAGTTTCAGATAGCCTGGGTATGTTCTGCATGGATATGACTGAGCTTTCCCCTTTTCTCAAGTTTCTTTGAATCTACCTGTGTCTCACTGAACATAAGGACTCCTGAAGCCAATAATGGAGTGCCAGCCTCCACCTAACCTCTGCATTCAGTGGTATGTTAACAACTGTGGGCTGTTTTGTGTGAGATGCTGAGCTAGGTCTTTGCTTCCTGGCATTTTACAATCACAGGACACTTAAAGAGAAATGCAAATCATTCTAATAAGACAGCACGAGTAGCTGCTATTTGATCAAATGAGGCAGGAGAGCTCCAAGGAGGGAGACTAGCACTTCTGACGTGCGTAATGGGGTGAGAGAAGGATACAGCTCTTTTGAGAGCCTGTTTTGTGCACAGCAGAGTGTTGGATATTTTAAGTAGATTCTCTCACTTGACATGGAGGGCTTCATGAGGGACTTGGAGTGCAAGGCCTGAGTGATGGGAAGAAGTAAGAAAGGCAGACCTGAGTTTCAACTGAGTATTTACTTACTGCCCAACACTCGTTACTGGGCATCCAAGAGTAAACAAATACAGGATTTTTTGCAGGGGGAGGAAGAAAGGGTATAGAGACAAGTCAGCAATTATAATGACCATACAGTGTGATGCTACAATAGGTGAAAAGCATGGGGGGCAGTGGAAGAACCGAGTAAATTATATTTGTCAGTATTCTTTCAACTGCATGTGATAAAATTAACTCAAAGTGTCCTATGCTATCCTGTGATGGACTGATTTATGTTACTAGAAACCTCAGGTGGATTCCTGAGTTAAACAAGGGATCTCTCACTGTCTCTGTGCCACCATACCCTGTTTTGCAGATGGGGCTTGAAAGAGGGTGGGTGGTGGGGTTAGTGAGAAGTGGCTGCATTCTCTGACACGGTGACATGGGCAAGAGGAAGGCTTCTCAGTAGCTCTAGTGGAAGGAAGATTAGACTCTGGTCCTGCTGGGACGATATAGTGTTCCCGGAAACTACTGCCCAGGGAAGGGACACCATGACGAACAAAATGGGTTTACGCTCCCGTCACTGTTGGTGGGTGGTGGGTAGATTCTGACCCGAAGAAAGGGAGAGGGAGAAGTGCATACCAGTCACCAGAAACAAAGGCTGCCGTGAGCAGGCCCTATAGGGAAGCCCCGGTCCTGGAGAAGAGCAGGAGCGCAGGCAGGCATGCGCATGAGGAGTTCTGGGGATGGGGGGAGACCATTCGGCTGCAGCAGTAGTCACAGGGCTTTGCTTTGGATGCAGAGCTCTGAATTCTGAGTTCTAAAAATGCTACACCAGTCCGATGAGAACACAGTGACAACGTGCTCAGAAATTTTCCAATTCTCCTGAAAACCATCCAGAGCAACAAGGAAGAAGGTGTGAAACACCTACATCTTACATATCTGGTGAAATGAGGAAGTGAGAGCTCACAAATTTCATACCGTGTGTAGTGTCACCCCGAACCTGCACAGTAAACCACAACATGCAGCTTACTAGGTGCCATAGGAAGCCCAGAAACTACACAAGAGTCCAGGTAGCGTGTTCCCGGCAATCCCTGGGGGAAATTCTATCCCAGGAGAGGACTCAGCTGGGTGCGAGGGGCTCTAAGAAGGAAGCCGGCAGGAACACCAGGAAAGGAAGAAATAAATCGCCCAAGTACCTGGAGGACTCACAGTTCCGCTCAAGAAATAGAGAGGCGCTCACTGGCAGGAAGGGGAGGGAAGCCTTGGAATCAGGCTGGAAAGAAACTGAGACGCTCCGGACTAGCTGTAGGAACCCACCTGAACCAGGTGCGAATCTTAAATTCAAACGGATCTTGGCCACACAGAGGCGCCGAGCAGAAAAGAAAGTATACATCACACTAACAGAGGAGGGCGCCCTTGAGCTGAGCAATGAGGAAAGCTTACCACAGAGAGCTTCCGCACTCAGGACACAGGATTCTCTTGCCAATAGTTGGTTCAGAAAAATCCAACTCATTAAAAAATAAATGATAAAAGTTGTAACAACATCTAATCAAAGGCACCATAAAAGAAACATCCAAACAAAGATACTCGCAGAAAAAAATTCTGAAAAGGGGTAGCAAAATTTCCCCGAAGACTAAGAAAACTAACCAGAAAAATGTTGCTACAAAGCAGAAGAAAATTTTAATTCAACAGCTTATGAGTTAAAAGCCTGCTATGGAGGCAGTGGGAGCTATGCTGGAAGATGCAAAGCAGAAATAAAGGACTCAAGGAAGGGATGACCAGGCCACAGAGGGCACAGACATTAAGGTGCCGGGAAACAGGAACACTTAGATTTAGAAAATAAGTGTGAGGAAGCACAAATATTTCAGAAATGAAAACCAAATTATGAGAAACACAGCAGAAGAGACATCACTCCAGGACACTGTGGAAGACATACAGAATACAAATGAAGTGGAGATAAAATAGAAATAAATAAAAATCATTAGAGAGGAAGTGAGAGAGAAGATAAGCAAAGGAAATTGCACAAATGCAGAGTTCCTCAAGAAAAGCCACAAACAATGGAACAGAACACACTTTTAAATACAGCTCGATTTTAAATAGGGTTTGGAACTGGGATTGCAGGGAGCTTGGCCTGCATGGAAGACCTAAATTTAGAAACTGGGGGAAGAGCAAGGTCTAGAAGACATGTGCAAGGGAACCCTGAGCAGGGGAGGGGTGCTTTGTCCTCCAAGACCCCCTTCCCTGCTCCTGCACTGTGGTGGGGGGGCAGGTAGGCACAGGTGAAGGGGACCGCAGCCCTGCTCCCTCAGTCTGAACTTCCTACTGAAGTGGAAGGCAGGGGCAGAGGAAATGAAGTAAATACTTCTAAATACTACTAAAGCTCCTTAGCTGCAAATTAGTAATCAGAGAAACAAAAAGCACAGAGATTTATACTCATATCTCCATCACCCAACTTTATAAAACCTTAACATTTCACAGTATTTGAACTTCAGCTGTTTTTAAGGAAATACTGCTTTATTGATATGTGATGCCTGTTGTGACCCCCTCCCCTACCGTCAGTCTCCCTGCCTCCCTCCCAGATAGCACTATCCTGAAATTGATGGTTATCTTTGCAAAGGCTGCTTTTATGCTATTACTACATACATATGTATCCAAAACTGTATGTAATATTTGTTTTACATACTTTCAAACTTTAAGTAAATGGTATCATGAATGTTTCCATTTACAAGTTGCCTTTTTTTTGGGTAAACATTGTTTTTTAGATTTATCCTGTTGATACACATGGTTATATTTCGTTCTTAAGTGCAACACAGTACTGTATACATACATAATCTATATCACAAAGTATTTACCAATTCTTTTATTGACAAATCTTTGGGAAGGGGTTTGACAGAACTTTTAAAACATAAAACTAAAACATATACCTACCTATGACCCAGCAATTCTACTCTTAGGTACATTTACAAAATAAATTGATCCTTGAACAATGTGGGTTTGAACTGTGCTGGTAGGTCCCTACAGATTTTTCTGAGAATTCCGCATTCGTGGATTCAATTAACTGTAGATGTTGGCTGGCTAAATCCAGAGATGCAAAAACCACATATATGGAAGGCTGACTGTGATTCACATGCAGATTTTTTATTACATGGGGGTCTATATATCTAACTTCTGTGTTCAAGTGTCAAATGTGTACACACACACACACCTTTTTGTGGACATAGAATGTTCATAGCACCTTTATTCATAATAGCTAAAAACTAATATCCAATGGCAATAAAAAGGAACAACATACTGGTACATGCAAAAGTATGGATGAACGTCAAAAACTTGTTAAATGAAAGAAGCCAGACACAAGAGTATGTATGTATGACTCCATTTATATGTATATATAAAACACAAAGTTCTAGTATAGGACTGGTAAAAGCAATCCATGGTGGAAAAAAATCAGAACAGTGGCTATAAAGGTGGAATAAACAGGGAAAGGAAACTTTCTGGGGATTGTGGCAATGTTCTATAACTTGAAAGCAGTTTGGGTTACACAAGTATATTCATTACGTGAGTATAGTTAAGATTTGTACTTTTTATTGAATTTTTACCTCAAAATGAAAAAATATTGAATTCTGTCAATGCTATGCACGTTAAAGTATTCAAGAGGGGGTGTACTGAGATCTCCAATTTTTTTTGAGAAATCAAAAAATAAGATGGAATCATGAATGGAGAGATCTGTGATAAAGTAAGAATAGCAAAATGTAGTTGGAATTTAGGTGGTATGTGTTGATTTTAATATCCTTTCAATTTTGCTGAATGTTTAAAACTTTTAAAATAAAATATAGAGGAAAATTCTTAACATTTAACCTGCCCCGAACCAACTCTTCATTTCATCCTCCCCTAAAACTGCTCCTCCCTCCTTTTACCCAATTTTCATAAGTGACAACCATTCATTTACTGGCTTGCCCTCGAGTTGTCTCAGTCCTGTCCTTCTCATCCCTCAGTAATCCTTTTGGTGCACACCCTGGGGAGCACACCTCTGCATACCATTCGTCCGCCAAGGGGAATGCAACCAGGCCCCAGGTCAGGCACAGTCTCAGCGATGAAAAGACAAGCCCCAGCAGCCTGTAGAGGGCAGTGGTGGAGGCAAGCACCGGGACTGGAGCAGGAAAGGCGCAGGGAGCGCCTACTTCAGTGTTGGGCAGGAAAGCTTGCTAGAGGAGGCGGTGCTTATTTGAGTACTGAAGGAGCAATGGGAGTTAGCTGGGGAGAATGAGAGGAACAGGTGCAGAGGTCCAAGCGAGAGGACAGGCGGTGTGGAGAAAAGCATGAGTTTTGATTTCCTGGATGCAAGAGACTGTGTGTGTTAAGGGGTTTGGTTTTTAACAAGGTGATCCATAGCAGAGCAGTGGCAATGTGGGTAGATCTGTGCTTTAGAAAGAGGGGGGCAATATATTGAAGGCAGATTAGAAGGAACAACACATATCAGGAAAACCACGTAGAGATAGCTGCACTAACCGAGGAGGGAATGGAGTCCTGAAGCAAGGCTGAGAGGGAAAAGGACTATTTTGGAAATGAATGTGGTTGCAACTAGAGGGAGCACAGCAGGCCGACTCCACCTTGGGTCCTGGGCAAATGGCATTTGGGTCTTGGCTTTCTCATCTGTAAAGCAATAATGGCCGCTAGCTCATGGTGTTGGAGGGTTTCAAGAGTTAAAACAGTGTAACAACTTGCATTGCTTAGTATATCATCTTATCAGAGTGCCAACAATACCCACCGAGCTCGGAAAAAAGAAATGACTAAATTGACTTTCTCAAATTGTGATCTGTGGACCTCTGGGGTTCTCAAGATCCTTTCAGGGGACCACAAAGTCATCAAAACTATTTTCAAAATAAAATTAAGACATTTTTCACTGTGTAATGTTTGCCATGATGATGCAAAAGCAATGTTGTAGTGGCATCAAACTGTACTAATACTCATTGTGCCACCACTCTCCATTAAAACGAAAAGCACACATTTACTGAAACATGTCCTTACAGAGGCAATAAAAGGGACAGCCTAATGGGTGATCTGTTGTTCGAATTTATTTTTTAAAGATTTATTTATGCATACAAGAGCTGGAGTGTAGGCCAAAGGTGTGGGGGGATTCACCAGAGACAGAGTGGGGAGCAGAACAGGTGAATTTCGACTGAAATACACTGCTGAGGGGAGCAGTGGTCAAGGCAGCAGAGGTCTGCTGTGCCAGGCAGGTCAGCTCCCTGGCTGGGATCAAACTTGTGCTGCAGTGGCTGCAATTGCTTCATAGTGCTGCAATTGCTTCATAGTGCTGAAACTTAACCCCTTGCGCCACCAGGGAGGTCCCATTATTAGAATTTAGATGAACTTTTTTCTATAGATGTGTTTTGGCTAAGATGGATAATAAGCAAGTTTAATCAAACGGAAAAAAATGTTTTCTTCCTCTCATATTATGTGTGAAATACTACCAGCTAGTCATATTCACTTTTGCTTAACTTCATATTACCCTCAACAATAAAAATGTATTTAAAGAAACATGGCTAGAATAGTTTGAGCAACAAATAAAAGTACTATGAAACTATAATTCAAAGTACAAATAAAACATCTATGTGTGTGTAGTAATATAAATAAATCATTGAATGAGTTAATAAATGGAGAAGAGACAAATTCTCCATGCGAGAGAAGTCCCAATAAGTATATAGATATAGCTATTACATTAGATACTTCATGCTAAAGTAAGGAGCATAACTCCTGACTCCTTAGGTGTGAGGTGCACACAGTGGCCTGTTTCCAATGAGTACAGTAATGGAAAGGCGGTAGGCAGTAAGTTAACAATCTCGAAACCTCACAATCTAAGCCGAGTGATAAAAGTCACCACCAACTGTCATAAACCATGATGACAGTCTGTATCCTTGATACTAAGCAATGTAAAGGGCACTTTACCTCTGGTCTTCTTGCAAACCATAGCTCAGTCTAACCATAAGAAAAATATCACAGAGCCTCCCTAGTGGCACCAAGGGGTTAAGTGTCAGCAATATGAAGGTATCTGTAGCCACTGCAGCTAGTTCCATCCCCAGCCAGGGAGCTTCCCACATGGTGCAGCAGACCTCTTCTGCCTCGACCACTGCTCCCCTCAGCAGTGTATTTCAGTGGATCTGCCTGTTCTGCTCCCCACTCTGTCTCTGGTGAATCCTCTCACCCCTGCCACACACCTCTGGCCTACACCCCAGCTCTTGTATGCATAAATAAATAAATCTTTAAAAAGAAAAACATCACACACATTCGAATAGAAAGGCATCCTACAAAATATTTGACCTTAAAACTGTCATGCACTCCTCAAAACCATCAAGGATATCAAGAACAAGGAAAGTTTGAGAAACTGTCATTGTCAAGAGAAGCCTTAAGCTAATGTGGTTTCTGAATGTGATGTGTCTTGGATTAGATCCTACAGCAATAAAAAGATTGGCGTAAAATTAAAGATTGGAGTGTATATATGTCTGTACATATATACACACATATATACACATATGGATAAAGTATGAACTTTAGTTAATAATAATGCATGGATATTGATTCAATGGCAATAAATGCACACACTAAAGAAAGATGCCAATAATAGGAGAAACTGACACGGCAGGGGAGGAAGGAGAAGTGATACAGAGCTCTTTTCCTCCTTAGTTTTTCTGTAAATCTAAATCTTTTCTAAAAAACAGTGTTTATGAAAAAAAAAAAAAACAACACCCTGACATTAACTAGGAATAATTCTACCATTCATCTATCATCCATTACTCTAACTTGGAGATTAAAGTTCTATAATGGGGGCCTCCCTGGTGGTGCAACAGGTTGAGTGCAGCACTATGAAGATATCCAGAGCCACTGCAGCATGAGTTACGATACCCAGCCAGGGAGATTCCCACATGGCGTAGCAGACCTCTCCTGTCTCGCCCACTGCTCCCCTCACCACTGTATTTCAGTGGATCCGCCTGTTCTGCTCCCCACTCTGTCTCTGGTGAATCCTCTCACCACCCCACACCTCTGGCCCACACCCCAGCTTGTATGCATAAATAAGTAAAACTTTAAAAAAAGTTCTATAATGGGATATCCTAAGTATGATTCAATTTAATATTTACCAGTGTTCCACTACTATGCCTCAGAACTGCTGGGTATGGTAACAAAAAAGATGAACAAAACAAGGTCTAGGGCCTAGTTGGAGATAAAAGATAATTTCGCAGCGACTTGCTGTCCTGTGAGGTGAATATAATTGTACAGCATGGAGAAAAGGGTCTAGAAAGACTTCAGAAAGGCGTTACGGCGAATAAAAGGCGCTGAAGCAAGAAATAAATGGGCTAGGCCCGCTTTCCTTAAAACCTGTGCCTCTAGGAATCTTCCTGCATTTCCCCCACCCATTATATCTTGAAAATAAAAGCACTATGGAGGCAAATATTTCATTTACCAGGCCCCCACCCCAGAGGACTGGACTTCTCCAAGCAGGACTTGCCAATCATATTCTGAAAACAGAGTATGTTTAATTTTGCAGGTATAATGGGAAAAACATGCTTAGAAAATGCCAAAATTTCTAAAATTATTAAAGGTATAAGCGAATTTTATAATTCAGCTCTGTTATAGTTAGGATCCCTAAAACTAATTTCTGTTGGCATAAACTATTGACAGTGAAAGGGGTGAAGTGGAGCGATGGCACAGAACAACTGCTTGAGACAGGTACATATGCAAGAGGGTGTCTATGTACATCATCAAATTTAATTTTTCTGCTGGAAAGGATGTGGAGAAAAAGGAACTCTTCTACACTGCTGGTGGGAATGTGAACTGGTCCAGCCACTATGGAAAGCTGTATGGCGATTCCTCAAACTGCTAAACATGGAGCTTCCATACGACCCAGCAATACCACTTTTGGGAATTTACCCAAAGGACACAAAAACACTAATCCAAAAGGATACATGCACCCGTATGTTCATTGCGGCACTATTCACAATAGCAAAGGTATGGAAGCAACCCAGATGTCCAAAAATAGATGATTGGATCCAGAAGATGTGGTACATACACACAATGGAATACTATTCAGCATGGAAA
>PVIJ01005671.1:0-100940 GCA_004024925.1 Scalopus aquaticus
TACATTTTATGGTTTCTGGTCTTACATCCAGGTCTTTTATCCATTTTGAGTTGACTTTTGTGCAGGGTGTGAGGTAGTAGTCTAGCTTCATTTTTTTGCATGTGGCTGTCCAGTTTTCCCAGCACCATTTATTGAATAGACTGTCCTTGTTCCACTGCATTTTCTTTGCTCCTTTGTCAAAGATTAGTTGTTAATGTCAGAAGAGCAGGCATGGCTGCATGGATGACGGCTCCCCCTGCTGTCCCCAGCGGCCAGCAAAGCTGTCCCAAGCTCTCAGCCCACTTCTGGTGGACATCTCCTACTCAGCAGATGCAAGACTAAGCTGATTTCTCTAACTTCTGTACAATGGCCATCTCCTTTCTCCTCCCACCTGGATCCAAGCAAACCAGGTCACAGAAGGGCCAGCTCCCTATATGGCTCATCAGCTCAATGGCCAGTGAGCTGAAGGCTTATTCCTGAAGAGTTTATCCTTGGCTGATTAAATTTTAATTGCCGTTAATATGTATTTAGTGTCCTGTCAAGGAGTTAGTTGTCCGAGACCTTGAAGAACCAACAAGAGTCCAGGCAATGTAGGAAAGGGAGTTCTGAGAATTCCAGTACTACCTTCTTCCAGAACGCTGACTCCAGCATCTCTCACTCTCCAGTCTCAAAAATCTGATGATAACAGTGCTTACTCATAAAGTTGCACCCAGAAGAGGGACAGACAGTGGCTAGAATTAGTATTGCAGTGATAATCTCTGGCCCCTGAAAAAGAGAAACTCATTTTGCAACATGCCACTAGCTTCTTTATTTGATTTCAGTTGATAAGATTCTTTGGTTAGGGACCTCCCTGGTGGCCTAGGGGTTAAGTCTCAGCGCTATCACATGACAGCACGAGTTCCATCCCCAGCCAGGGAGCTGACCCACATATGGCACAACAGACCTCTCCTGTCTCCCCCACTGCTCCCCTCAACAGGGTATTTCAGTAAATCTGCCTGTTCTGGTCCCCATTCTGTCTCTGGTGAATCCTCTTACCCTCCCACCTCTGTCCTACACCCCACTCCTTCCCTCTGGATGTGGAATTAGCTAAGCAGTTGCCACAGCAAGTGAGCAGCTCTTTCAGCACGATTTTGAAGAGATGGTTCCATGGACAAAAGAAAGGAAAATATGAGAACTCCCAATTAACAGTGAAGGAGGTTTTGATGAAGATTGTTCAGAATTTCATGAACATTTGTTTCTGAATAAACACTTGGAGGATTTTCCAAATCAAGGTCCACTTTGCCACTTCATGTTGCTGGTAACTTTGGCCTTTCCAAAACTCTGTATCTGAGTGTAAAACAGAAGGCAGAACATATGGCACTCCTCAAGAATGTATTTTCAGGGTTTTACAAGTGATTCTTGTGTCTTTTTCCGTGTGACCTTTAGAATTAACTTTGTAAGAAAATTTGTAGTCCCATGCTGCTGCCCGCAGACAGTTAGCTCCATGTAGTTCAACAAGTGACCCTCAGGCAGCCTTTCCCCTGGGGTTAAGAACAATGAAATACCACACAGTGATCAAAAAGGATAAACTCATGCAATTTGCGATAACATGGATGGAGCTGGAAGGGATTATATTAAGTGAAATAAGTCAAAAGGAAAAAGATAAACATCGATGACTTCACTTATAAGCAGAATATAGAGAAACCAAACAAAGAATAAGTTAAAAGATAAAACTTGTAGTCTGACCATAGATCTGAGGCACACAGCAGGGGAAGGGGAGGGAGAAGTGATGGATCATGGGTGCTGTGGTGAAGCGACATTTATGGGGACTACACCTGAACGGAGAAATCAAATACTGTCCAAAACTGAACAATGATGTAAAAAAATAATTAAAAAGAAAAAGAAAAAAGAACCAGGTCCTTTTTTCCCATAGGTGGAGAGGAGCAGCACATAGCAGCTGGGGTGCTGAGGTGCCCCCTACTCTGGTAGTAAATTATACTGAGTTCAAATCTTCAGTACCTGAGCCTCCAACCTTCACAAAGGAACTGCCCAAAGAGTTCCAGTGCTCAGAGGGATCCACAGAACAACCTATTTACAGTGGTGAATCCAGAGCTCTTTAAACCTGTAGAAAATACATCCAGGATAAGATTTGGTGTTTACAATACATCCGATAAAGGACTGATAACAAAAATTTACAAGGAACTCACACAACTCAACAAAAACAAAGTCAATAACCCAGTCAAAAAATGGGCAGAAGAGCTAAAAAGGCACTTCTCCAAAGAAGAAAAGCAAATGGCCAACAGATACATGAAAAAAATGCTCAACATCACTTATAATCAAGGAAATGCAAATCAAAACCACTATGAGATACCACCTCACCTCACACCTGTGAGGATGGCACACATTAAAAATACAGGCAACAACAAATGATGGAAAGGATGTGGAAAAAAAGGAACTCTTCTACACTGCTGGTGGGAATGCGAACTGGTCCAACCACTATGGAAAGCTGTATGGCGATTCCTCAAACTGCTAAACATGGAGCTTCCATACGACCCAGCAATACCACTTTTGGGAATCTACCCAAAGGACACAAAAACACTAACCCAAAAGGATACATGCACCCGTATGTTCATTGAGGCACTGTTCACAATAGCAAAGGTATGGAAGCAACCCAGATGTCCAAAAATAGATGATTGGATCAAGAAGATGTGGTACATAGACACAATGGAATACTATTCAGCATTCAAAGAAGATAAACACATGCAATTTGCAGCGACATGGATGGAATTAGAAGGGATCATACTCAGTAAAAAAAAGGAAGAATTAGTATTTTCTACTTCTTGACTCACTTCCTTTGAACAACTGTGTTACAACATTAAAAAAAAAAAGATTTGGTGTTTAACTAGGCTTGCAGAAACACAAAGTGCTTTATTTTACTGTAACACTTGATTTTACAGAAATTTCATAAAATACATCAAGAGATCTTCCTCTGAATACAGCTGGGTGAAAGTAAAATCAAATGCCATTTTCCTGAGTACAGATATAAAACTATTTTGAGGACATTTGAGAATTATAATGCAAATAGTTGTGTTTTACTGGATCTACTCAAATTCTTCAATCTATTTAAAATTTTATTTTAATAGCTGCATTAATTTGGAGGACATTTTTTTTTGACCAGATACTATTAAGTAAATAACACCTTCTGCTGAAACAAACAAGTAAAAGAACAGGTTCTTGTTCAAATATGACTCTCAGAAGGAGGCAGAACTCCACAGCTGGACTGAGGAATTCATAGGCCTTTCTAGCAGCCCAACTTCCAGAAAGGCCTAAAGGATAGAATTGTCTTATGCATGCTCATGAATAAGGTGCAGCTGGACTCAGTTCCCACACTCCATGCAGTACTGGCACCAGCTAGGAAATCTCTCCAACTTCAAGGCCATGGATAGCTGTGGGCCTGTTGGAGAGCAGGAAGGTGACACAGGTGCAGGTGTATCTTCTTGCCCTCACAGGGAAGGCCCAGACAAAGACAAAGGGGCTGCAGACAGGTGTGGATATCAGTGTCAAATATTCAGAGAAGCCAGAGTAGAACTTTGATGATGCCACCATGAAGGTGGGCCAGTGTGCCATGGGCTCCAGATGGGCACTGACAAGTATGCCAGCCAATTGGACAGGCAGCTTATGGTCCTGGAAGAACTCTGTACAACCCCAAGAACCATATCCCACCATCCACAGACCACTTAACCAGGGTACTGACCAGAGTGTCCAGATCTTTGACCAGAGCCAGCAAATATATGACTCTGAATACTGCCCACAAGACCCAGAGGCCCATGCAGCTGCCACTGCTGAGATCCAAGCCAAGGGGAGGTCCTGAAGTTTCCCTCCTGCTACTAGGAGGAGGCAGGCTACTGATGCACTTTCAAGGGTAGGTACTTTGTTTCTCCTCATCATTGCCCCATCTGAGTTTTCAGGGTTTTCTTCTTATTTTTCTGCATGTCCTAACACTGTCAAGCTGGAGTCTATAGGGGACAGTGTGGGGTCCCAGCCAGGGAAGCAAATTTCCCAAGAGGGTCTGGGCATAGTTCTAGAGGTATGGCTAAGAAACCTAGGTCTCAAATGATTCCCTATTTGTTTTCCCACTCTTCCTTTTTCTCTGCCGATCAAATTGTGGCTTCTGAACCCATGGAAGTTTCAGGCAATTTTTAACAAAAATAAAAATTGTCTTTCAGAGTAATGGGTTAGGGATGGTGGAAAGGTACTAGGAGGGAAGCAAGTCCTCTGGGATAGGGCCAGTCCTTAAATATGTTAGGTGTCTTGACCACGAACCCTGGTCCTTCCTAGGGACCCAGTGGGAAAACTGAAGCCCAGATTGGACAATGGAGTTCTGAGTAGTTGAGGCAAAGCCAGGCCCCATCTCTCCCCTCCCTCTTATCTCCATTCCCTTTCCAAGGATTCCATTGAGATCCCCCTACCTGGAGGCCCTCCAGGGAACCAACCCCTAGCCACATCATCACTTAATGTGAAATACCAATTTTAGAACAATGACAATAAAAACATTTTATGGAAAAAAATTGATAATTTTATTGGGATTATTTTATTTTATTTCCCCCACCACCATCCCTTATATCCCCTTGTTCCATTCTCCCTCCGCTTCCCACGTAACCCTAGCGGTCTCACTGCAGTTATTAATGTGAGAGTTTTTGTTCAGTATTTCACTTTCTCCAGTTCCCTGCTGTATAAGTGTCCAGTATTTCTCTTTGATGTTCTCACTGATTTCATTACACATAACTTCTCCCATTTTTCTATAAATGTCAACACTTCCTTATAGCTGAATAGTATTCCCAGAGCGTGGCTAGGCCACATCTTCTTAATCCAGTGGTCTATTGATGGGCATCCGGGTCGCTTCCGTATTTTAGCTTTTGTAAATAGCACTGCAGTCGACATTGTAGAACACACAGTGTTTTGCACTGATGGTTTCATATTCTTTGAATAGATGCTCAAGAGTGAGCTTGCTGCATCATACGCTATTTCCATTTTTAGTTCTTTAAAATAAATCCAGATCATTTTCCACAATGGTAGAAATTATTTCAGTGGAAAATGGGACATTCTGAAAAAATGTGACATACAGTTCAATTGAAGACCTTGGATATTTTTAGCTCAAGCTATTGGAGATGAATGTTGAAACTAAAATAGTTTTACTAGGGAAAAAAGGAAGAGAAAAAAGCAGAACTGGATAGAAGGAGAAATTGATCCTGGAACAGCATATCAGAATTCATAAAGATGCAAATGATTTCTATGGGAAATCAAAAACATGACTTGCAGAAATTAGGATTCTTTCTTCTATGAAGAATATTATAATTGGGAGTTGCATTTCTAATCAAGGATTAAGCAGCAAAGAAATCTAATAGTAATGCATAGAACTTATAGATGTTATAGATAAAAGCAAATTTATATACATATAAAATAAAATATTTAATAGGTATGTATAAAACCAGTAGCTATTATAAAGCTAAAAAGGCAATTCTAAAATTTCATTATGATTTAAAAGCAAAATCTTATGTAATATGCACAGATTTTGTAAAAAAAAAAGCCAACTCCAGAAGTTAGAATTTCATTGTGGGACATAGCTCAGTTTTGTCTCTAACTTTGCAAATTTTTCTCAGTTTGCTTTTTCCAACATAGCTCCTCAAATGCTCCTTGCCCCAGCTCTACCATCCTGTTGGCTTCCTCGTTAATGAGTTAATAAAGTAAACACATCTTTGGCATGAACTCACTACAGAGTTGAATGATAGTCATGGTTTTAACCTTCAAATTATTTATGATAGTGGCTCCCTACTTCAAATCCCAGTGGCTTTCCTGGGTCCTTGGAATGACATCCAAACTCCTTATTAGGGGCCTCCCTGGTGGCGCAGCGGTTGAGCGCTGCGTTGTGGAGCTGTTGGCAGCATCAATGTGAGTTCGACGCCCAGCCGGGGAGAATTCCACATGGTGCGGCAGACCTCTCCTGCCTCACCCGCTGCTCTCCTCAGCAATGTATTTCTGATCTGCCTATTCTGCTCCCCACTCTGTCTCTGGTGAACCCTCTCGCCGCCCCACGCCTTTGGCCTGTACCCCAGCTTGTATGTATAAATAAATAAATCTTTAAAAAAAAAAAAAAAGAAACAAACTCCTTATTAGAGACTATGGACCTTGCACCTTCTTGCCTCTGCCCACCTCCCAGACCACTCTGCTCTTCCCCTCGAGCTCACTCTGCTCATACTTCCTCTCCATTCCTTGGGGGTGCCTTTCTTCCCCATCCCATCTCGTGGCCTTTGAACTAAGTCCACCTTCAAGTCCAAGTGCCAAGTCCACCTTCCCATCACTGAGGTCTCAATTCACAAGTCACCTCCTCAGAGAAATCTTCTCTGACCAATGGAACCACATCTGTGTTCTACAAAATAGCCCCCATTATCTGAGGGGAGAACTTCTAAAACCCCCAATGGTTTGAAACCATGGATAGTACTGAACCCTATGTGTGCTATGTCTTGTTCCTTTTCAAACAGACCTATGATGAAGTATGACTGATAAATGTGGCACAGTATGAGATTAGCAACAGTAAGTAATAATAAAATAGAACAAGTATAACAATGTCCTTTAATAAAAGCTAAATGAATGTGGTCTCTCCCCATCACTCTCTTTCAAAATATCTTACCATGTATGATATTTTTAGACCTCTACTTGACCACAGGTAACTGAAACCTCAAAATATCAAACCATGGATAAGGGGGCACTACTAGCCTCCCACCTCAATCCCCTTACTCCCTCATGCCTTCTGCATAGAGTTGAGTCATTTCTGATATGATCTTGTTCATTTGTTTGCCTATTTAAATACTATCTATCACCCTGTCAACTGTGGGAGTCCCAAAAGACTACCAGAAAAACCTGTTAATCAAGCAAGGCTGAGTTTATTAGAAGTATTACAATCAACAAGAGATGAGCCTGGACAGAGGGAGTCTCAGTTGTCTGAAAGTGGACTTGAGAGAAAGTATTTGTAGAGTTTGAGGATGTCACTGGGTGATTTGAAAGCAAATCCTGAAGGCGGAGATGCAGATGAGAAGGGGCAGAGTATATGATTGGATAGCCCTTTACTGCCAGACACAGCAAGGCAGGGGTCCTGAAGCAAATCTTGAACAATCTGCTCGCTTATGTTTTTGTTTGTTTTAATTGAGGTATGATTGATATGCCATTTGTGTATGTACATCATAAGCTGATATTTGTATATATAGTGAAATGAGCACCATAAGTTTAGTTAACATTCATCACTACACAAAGCTACAAAAATGTTTTTTTCTTGTGATGAGAATTTTTAAGCTATAGTCTCTTAGCAACTTTCAAATATGCAATGGGATATTGTTAATTACCATCATCACATCCCCATGACTTATGTATCTGATAACTCACCCCTTTCAGCCATGTTGCCCATTCCCTACCCCCACCTCTGACAACACTCATATTCTCTGTACCTATGACTTTGGTGTTTTGATTGAGGTGTATGGTGGGGGCAGGGAGAGTTTGGGGTTTGGGTTCTATATATTGTGTAAGTGAGCTCATCTGGTACTTGTATTTTTTGTCTGACTTATTTCACTTAGCTTAATGCCCTTAAATCCAATCATGTTGTTCTAAATGGTAAGAATTAATTCTTTCCCATGGTTGAATAATATTCCAGTGTATCAATACATGTTTCCTTTATCTATTTATGTGACAATGGGACACTTAAATTGTTTCTGTGTCTTGGCTATTGTAAATAATACTGTGATAAACAATAGGGTAAATGCAGATCTTCCTCAAGTTATCATGATGTTACATCCCTATGAACGTATCATAAGTTGAACTATCCAAGTTGAAATGCCAACTGGTACCTGGGACCTGGAAGGGCCGTCATTGCTCAGCATCAGTAGAGAGTGCAATACCATCATTCCCGCAAATGTTTATCACCTTCACACTAATGGTTGTGAAAATCACAAGTTGAAATATTGTATGTCAGGGACCATCTTTTCAAGATAGTGATTTCATTTTCTTCAAGTAAATATGCAGAAGTGAAATTGCTGATCTGTTAGTTTTCGTAAGTAAGCTAATTAATTACCATCATCCCATCCAGAGGCAAGAGTGTTCTGCTATGGTTTTGCTGCTCCCCAACATTGTTCAATAGAGGAACAGGAAATTATGTTGGTTTCAGTTCATTTCTCCAAAATATATGGGAAGTTTCTTGAAACCACAGATTGTATCCCTCTTTTTATTCTTACCTTTGTATGCTAAGAAGTTACCAAAGGATTTATCATGTAGTAGGATTATAATAAATATTTGCTGATTAAATGATTCCTTTGATTAAAAGCTTATTGTGGCTCTGAGCAAAACATTTCACTGCTGCAAAAAAAAAAGATAAATAAAGATGAATTTATTGAGACTCTATCTTTACCAGATCCCCTCCAAAGCACTCCGGATCCAAGGGTGAACCAAACCACCTTTCCACTCTCATGAGACTGGTATTTCAGTGAAAAAACTCAGAAAACAAGAAAACTAACCAATGAATAAACACCAGCATTATAGATTAGAAAAATCCATGTTTATGTGCAATTCTTGTTCAGGTGTATTTTTTTTTAAATAAATCAAAAGAAACTCTATGTTCCAGTAAAAATCACAAAAAAGACAACTGTCCTAAATTATAGCTTTTATTACAAAAATGGTATGTACTTGTTGCAACAAGAGAACTAACTTTTAAGTGTACAAAGAAAAAGCCATAAATCCACCTCTAGCACCTCTAAGTATCTGCCTGGTCAGAGCCCTCCCACTTATTTTTCTAGATCATACAAACACATAAAGAGATTACTGATTGATTGATAGATGAATGATAGATCAAGTTATAGGATCATGTATAACATACGAATATTGTGTATTTTATCTTCCTATCTTTTCAATAAGTGGACTCATACTTTATATATGGTGCTGTAGTTTGGTTTTTGTACATAATTATGCATCATGAAAATCAACTGTAGTCAACAGGTAGAAATCTTACACAACATCCCCCAAAGCTAAGGAAGTGAAGGACAAGATAAACAGATGGGATTACATCAAAATAAAAAGCTTCTGTACAGCAAAAGAGACATTAACCAAAACCAGAAGACAACCTACTAACTGGGAAAAGATCTTTGCACACAATGCAACTGATAAAGGGCTGATAACAAAAATTTACAAGGAACTCACACAACTCAACAAAAACAAAGCCAAAAATCCAGTCCAAAAATGGGCAGAAGAGCTCAAAAGGCACTTCTCCAAAGAAGAAAAGCAAATGGCCAACAGGTACATGAAAAACCGTTCAACATCACTTATAATCAAGGAAATGCAAATCAAAACCACATTGAGATACCACCTCACACCTGTGAGGATGGCACACATTAAAAATACAGGCTGGGCCTCCCTGGTGGCTCAGCAGTTGAGCGCTGCACTGTGGAGCTCTCAGCAGTGCGCGATGCAAGTTTGACGCCCAGCCAGGGAGATCCCCACATGGCGTGGCAGACCTCTCCTGCCTTGCCCGCTGCTCCCCTCAGCAGTGTATTTCCGTCGATCTACCTGTTCTGCTCCCCACTCTGTCTCTGGTGAACCCTCTCGCCATCCCACGCCTCTGGTCTGTACCTCAGCTTGTATGTATAAATAAATAAACCTTTAAAAAAGTAAATAAATAAATAAACAGGCAACAACAAATGCTGGAAAGGATGTGGAGAAAAAGGAACTCTTCTACACTGCTGGTGGGAATGCGAACTGGTCCAACCACTATGGAAAGCTGTATGGCGGTTCCCCAAACTGCTAAAAATAGAACTTCCATACGACCCAGCAATACCACTTTTGGGAATCTACCCAAAGGACACAAAAACACTAACCCAAAAGGATACATGCACCCGTATGTTCATTGAGGCACTGTTCACAATAGCAAAGGTATGGAAGCAACCCAGATGTCCAAAAATAGATGATTGGATCAAGAAGATGTGGTACATAGACACAATGGAATACTATTCAGTATTCAAAGAAGATAAACACATGCAATTTGCAGCGACATGGATGGAATTAAAGGGGATCATACTCAGCGAAACAAGCCAGAAAGAAAGAGAAAAATATCAAATGGTTTCACGTATAACAGGACTATAAGGAAACCAAATAGGAGAGAGACACTGGGGGTGGGGGGCGGGGTGGAGAGGAGGTTAAGGGCACAAAATGGAGTAGAAAAGAACACAAGGGACCAAGGAGATGGATCACGGGTGAATTGGTGGTGGGTTACCCAAGGGGAATACAAAATGTAAAAGACATAAATAACAGTAAAAATAAATACATTAAAAAAAAAAGAAAGAAAGAAATCTTAAGCAACAGTCCTAAGGGTGTGAACCACTCTCCACGGATTCCTGTTAGGGGGTGATACCAACACAGCTCAACAGTCCAAATTCATCAATCATAGCATTTTCCTGCTTTGACACAGAGCAAGGCAAACATTCCTTCTCAGGAGATCACACTCAAATAGGTGATGTTAGCAACAAGTGCTCTGACATGAAAAGTTAAGCCCAGAGGCTAGTTCTCTATCAAAATCCTTGCTTTAAGGGAGGGGGAAAAAAGTCTAGCACAAGCATGACATTTGCTACAATTCTATATGTACTTTAACCATTATGATATGTGTCTGACACTTTTTTTGAAGTTTTGATGCTTTTAGTATTTTTTTAAAGATTTATTTATTTATGCATACAAGCTGGGGTACAGGCCAGAGGCATGAGGTGGTGAGAGGGTTCACCAGAGACAGAGTGGGGAGCAGAACAGGCAGAGCTACAGAAATACACTGCTGAGGGGAGCAGCGGGCGAGGCAGGAGAGGTCTGCCACGCCATGTAGGGATCTCCCCGGCTGGGCGTCGAACTTGCATCACTGCTGCCAACAGCTCCACAGCGCAGTGCTTAACTGCTGCACCACCAGGGAGGCCCTGCTTTTAGTATTTTTAAGACTTGTTGTTTTTTGAATTGAGTGGTGAGTCAAGGCAATCCTTGCACATGGGGGTAAGGAAAGCTTTTGTTCTGGGCTTAGGAAATTTAGACTGCATTGAGGACCTAAGCATTAAAAAGGGGTTTGTTTGTTCTTTTTACAAAAACTCTGACCATGTTCCTTTTGATTTGTAATATTCATTTTTGGCTGGACCCTTTTCTGAATCCTCCTCTCAGTACATACTCCACCTAGTCCCAATCAGTTTCCTTGCACTTCACAAAGATGAACAGAGGAAGGGATCACTGCTGATTCCTAGGGCTTGATCACTTACTTAAAATATGATCAGCTTTAAGGGAGTAGATGTCAAAAGTTCTCATCACAAGAAAAAAGAATTGCAACTCTCTGGCGACTAATGACCCAGACGTATAGTGGTAAGCATTTGCAGTAGATAAGATTATGGAATCATTACGCTATACACCTGCAACTAATGCCATTTTGTATGTCAATTATACGTCAGTAAGAAAAAAGAAAGTATGATCATTCTGAAAATAAAAGATTTCTTGATGCCTTCAAATCTCAAGGTTCACCTTTGGGCCCAGGAGTGCCAGGCTAGGAAGTACTAAAATCTTTCAAATTCCTGGTAAATGCCCATCAGTGACAAATACCAGGGAAGGGTGAACTGTCTCAGTGCTGGGCAATGAATCCTGCTTCAATTCCTGGTGGGGTCCTCTCTGCAATTCTGGAAAAGTCATTTAGCTCTTTTGCACTCAGTTTCTTCCTTAGTAAAATGGAGAAAACAACAAAATGGGAGAACACTTTAAAAAAATAATAAAAATGTATTTATTTATTTATTTATTTATGCATAGAAGATCTGGGGTGTAGGCCAGAGGTGTGGGGGATGAGAGGATTCATCAGAGACAGAGTGGGGAGCAGAACAGCCGGATCTACTGAAATACACTGCTGAGGGGTATAGCGGATGAGACAGGAGCAGTTTGCTCTGGGTTAGCTGTGGGTCAGCGCCCTGGCCAGGATCGAACTCAGGCTGTCTCAGTGGTACTACTGAGACTTAACTCGTAGACCACCAGGAAGGCCTAGCATGGGAACACTTAGTGTGTATTGGGCTCACAACAAAATAATACATCTAGAGTGCTGAGATAGCCTATAACTCGTGTACAGAGGCCAAACACAGGCTGCCCCAGACAATGTGTGAGTGGCATGCTGATTATTTTGAATTGAAAGAAATTGAGAGGCAGACATCTAAGAATGATCTCTTTTGGGGTTAGAGTTTGTAAAACCTGTTTTTGATGCTTATATAGATAAACTCTGCAAAATCCCTTTTTCTTTAAATTGCAGAGTTCTTTGTTCTGTCCTTTTTCCCCAAGTTTGATCACCCCTTCCAAAAAATGACATGGCCTCACAGGAATGATCAGAAGACAGTTCAGTTCACAATCTATGGGCCCCCATGCATGCCCAATTAAAGTTTGTCTTTACTCTCACTAGTCTCTCTTAAGTCAACTTCATTATTTTCCAGTTGTACCAATCTAGAAGAGTAGGGTAAGGAATGGTGTGACTGAAACCAAGGGCATGGTGGAATGTGCCAGAAGGCTCTGCTTCCATAGGAAGACTTGACTTTATTTTTGCTATCTCTTTAGAGGAGGAATGTCCAGTCTCCTAGCCATGTTGACCACTGTGCTCAGTTCCTGGATCCCCAGAGAAGTCCTTAAAATAACCATGAAGCCCAAGCACTTAGGCCATCCCTGAAAGAGAGGGCGCTAGGCCCACCTTGCCTTTCCAGTGTTTGCTGTTTCCTAAAATACTTCTTGACACTGAAGAGAAGCTGTTTTTACTTACAATTCTTACGAGAATATCAGGCCTTTCTGCACCGGGGCCCAGGGTAAAACTTAACCGTGATTTACACACCGTAAACTTTTGTGAGTTTTATTTCACCTCAGTGGTCTGATATTAAACAGGTTCACAGGAGCGTCACAGTGACTGGTGACTTTTCTGGTAACCCAACCCTGGGCTGTGAGAAAAAGAGAGAAAGGAGGAGAAAGCAGAGCACCCTCTGGCCTTCCAACTCCTGGTTATCCACCCTGGACATCAGAGGCCACAAATTGCCGACCTAAACTTCAAGCCCAGCTCACCTGCAGCTCTGCATGAACTGAACCTTCTTGAAGAGAAAAGTTTGTCACAGGCAGCATGAAAGAACAAAGTGAGTCAGAGAAATGTTGATGGGGAGAGACACCCACCTCAGATGTCTCTGGGAGACAGGTTCCACGAGAGAAGGGGCTGGGCGGCTTGTTGCTGCCCTTGCTCTGGTGCCTGCCACAGAGCAGGCTTGAGGCTGGGCCCTCTCTGCTCCCTGGAGCCAGCATGGGAGTTTTTACTTCCCCTTTCCTGGCTCCATGACCCACGAAAGCCTGAATTTCTCCCCCAGTTTCCAGATCTCAACCTGCAGCTCCTGGGCCTTTGTTTCTGCCCTTGGTTCAGTCTCCATCAGTCGGAAAGGGTTGCTTCTCTGGGGCCCATGGACAACCACTGAGCACATGTTCTACTGAGTTAGACAATCTCCCCAAAGTTCAGAAAGGAGGCAGCCTTCCTCTGGCTGCTTGAGCCAGCCTTCTTTCTCTCTCATTCTTGATCCTCTCCCTTCCTCCTTCATCACCAAGGGAGCTCCAGGTACTCTTCCTCTGGTGTGGAAAACATTTTGGTCCTTCCTGACACTTGGCCCCAACTTTGTGCACCCAAACCCAAGTAAGTGGCCCATTCTTACCATAAAGTCCAACATTTAAGGGGATGACATAGTTTCAAAGGTGTTCAGGATTATAAATACTAAGAAATGTTTCTTTCTTTTTTTTTTAAGATTTATTTATTTATACATACAAGCTGGGGTACAGGCCAGAAGCGTGGGGCAGCGAGAGGGTTCACCAGAGACAGAGTGGGGAGCAGAACAGGCAGATCAGAAATACACTGCTGAGGGGAGCAGTGGGGGAGGCAGGAGAGGTCTGCCGCACCATGTGGGATTCTCCCCAGCTGGGCGTCGAACTTGCATCGCCGCTGCCGACAGCTCCACAGTGCAGCACTCAACTGCTGCGCCACTAGGGAGGCCCTAAGAAATGTTTCTTTCTATGGGATTTAAAAAGGATCAATTCCCACTCAAGAGAAACCAAACAACCTTATTCCTACATTGAGTGACTCTAAACAATATTAATCATTAGTATTTAAACAATAATCATCTATTATCTCTCATAATTTCTGTAGATCAGACATTTGTGAGTGGTTCAACTTAAGAACTTAAGCACATGGGGTTCAGAGAGCTTCCAGATTGGTCAACATTTGGCAACTTAAAGAGAATGTCATGCCTGGAGGGGCCACAGAAGCTCCACACCCTTCCCCACACCTTACCCTTTGCATCTCTTCCATCTGGCTGTTGATTCATACCCTCTAGTATCCTTTGTAATAAACTAGTTATCTAGTGAGTAAATGGGCTTTTGAGTTATGTAAACCACTTCAGCAAATTCACTGAATCTGAAGAGCGGGTCCTAAGAAACTCTGATTTATAGGCAGTTGGTCAGAAGCACCTTGGACTTGTGACTGCTCCGAAGTCTGATTAGGGGACTGTAGGGTAAATGAGAATTATCAGGTTTTTCCACCCTCCCTTCAATGATAGACTTCCGTAGGCCTACGCGCATGCCCGATGGCAGACATCTGGAGTAGGGTGTGGGCCTACGTGAATGCGCATACCTGAGCCAGAGACTAGGCTTATAAGCAGAGGAAGCAGCAGCAGAGGCAGCGGTAGCAGCGAGAACAGAGCGTGGATCAGAGGACCGTTTGGGGTGCAGCAGAGAGACCATGGGACTCCTCCAGAGAGCCCAAGACAGTGAAGATTCGCTGGGGGCTGGGAGGCCTGCCAGCCACCCGGCCCCGCCCCCCCCCCCCCCCCCCCCCCCCCCCCCCCCCCCCCCCCCCCCCCCCCCCCCCCCCCCCCCCCCCCCCCCGGCCTCGCTTACCTGCCTTGTACCTGGTTGCCACTCTGTGAAAGATTATTGAAAGTCTAAAAAGCCACCAAGGGCTCCAGAACTCCCTTCCTCATGTTGACCCGTCTGTGCAGCTCCATGGAGAACCTGTGCTCCCAGTGCCAAATTGCCTTTACAGGGACTATGGGAACTTTCCACAGTATCCAGTTGGTCAGAAGCACAGGTAACTGCCTGGGCTTGGAGCCAGCATCTGAAGTTGAAGGTGGTCTAGGGACATTGAGTCCTTTATCCATAGAATTGAATGTTTTCTTTGGACAGATAGTGCTAGAACTGAGTTGAAGTCTCAGACACTGGGAGGGCATCTGAGGATTGCTTGCTGGTGTGGGGAAGCTTGCACACACATCCATGCTGGAATTGGGTCCAGGAACTCAAAAGAGGAGGCTTACAGAGGGTGTGAATGACAGACGTCAAAAATCGCTGGGGGTAGAGTGCCATCCTGGAAGCTGGTGCCTGCGCCACCTCACAGTCTATCAATGTTCTTTTTCACCTCTTTATTCCCTGCTGAGTCTTGGCTCACCCCCACCCCTTACAGTTTTATATCTTGGTCCATAGCACTTGACAATTCCTACTCTTTTACTTCCTTGATTTAAGGTTCATCTCCTCCTTCCCCCGACAGTTAAAAATAAATTATACACTTGGTAATAATAAAATGGGGATTTCACACCCACCTCCATATAACTGTTGTGTAATAAATCTACAGAAAGTGCCTAGTGCAGCACCTGGCTCATATTAGGCATGCAATAAATGCTAATGGTGCTTTTTATTATTGTTATTATTGTTATTATTATTATTTCTATTACCATTATTATGAACTCCATCACTACCAATACAATCATGCCATTATGAACCGCCTTGTAGAAAGTCTAGCCAGCAACCTCACTGCTGTAATAGGTAAGGATATGGTAAAGTTGATGAAAAATCTGCATTTCCTTTCTCTCCCTCTCCCCACCTTGGAGCCTTTCGACACAGTGTTACATCCAAAAGAAACCGATGTCAAATTCCAAGAGCTTTGAAAAATAATCTCCATTTTTACTGAAGACTTTTGAAGAGGAAGCAAGGAAGGGTGGCATTGCATGCCAGAGTCCAAAGCACACCAAAAAACTCTTTCCAACTGTCACTCCTCTCCAGTCTTAGCTTTCCAGCGTTGGCATTGCTGCTCCACTCCAATACTCTCCCCCAGATTTTCTCCTTCCTCCAACTTGCCCAACTTCCTTTTTCTCCTCAAAGAAGATTTCAAAGGAGGGTCCTTCCTGGTGGAGCAAGGCGTTAAGTGAAGCTAATGAAGCTATCAGCAGCCACTGCAGCATGAGTGCCATCGCTGGCTAGGCAGCTAACCCACATGGTGCGACAGACCTCTTCTGTCTTGCCCGCTGCTCCCCTCACCAGTGTATTTCAGTAGATCTGTCTGTTCTGCTCCCCACTCTGTCTCTGGTGAATCCTCTCACCACCCTCCCTGCATCTCTGGTCTATACCCAAGCTCTTGTATACATAAATAACATAAATCTTTTTTAAAAAAGATTTCAAAGGAGAACTTGAGAGCAGTGTTTAAAACATTGACAGGTATTTAACTTAGTGGGACTTCCAAGCTCTTCCTGGAAATTACAGACACTCTCTTAAAAGTTCATTTTTATTGTATTTTATAGAAATATTGGTGCATAGTAGATAAGAGGACCTAAAACTGAGCACATTTATCCTTCCCTCCAAATTATTTGAGACACTCTAGAGTTACCAAGAAACACCTGAGTTTTTTGTCAAAATCCCATTTTCTTGGCTCCTTCTGGCATCTTACTGCAGCTATTTACCTGTGTGCCCCTTAGTGTTGATCCATCTCGTGAACTTGGCTTTGAAGTACCGCTCAACTGGACTAGTCATGTAGCCTTTTCCAAAGCTGTTCTTTCTAAGACTCTCTTTCCTTGTGAATAAGCCAGGTACCATAATGCCTGCCTTCCAGTTATCTGAAAATACATAAGACAGAACACACAAAGCCCCTGCACCATGCTTGCCACTGAGAATGCAATACATAGCAGCTCTTATTAGCCCTGGTGATGTTTTTCAAGGGCTATTGGAGGAAAATTACCTCGTTAAGTGGTTTCAATTTCTGAGATGTAGATGTCTCATTTACGAATAGAGCTCAGAGTTCAGCTGAAAAGGAAAAAAATAGATATTCAGAGGGATTTTTTTTTAAAGATGTATTTATTTATGTATACAAGCTGGGGTGTAGGCCATAGGTATGGGGTGGTGAGAGGATCCACCAGAGACAGAGCGGGGAGCAGAACAGGCAGATCCACTGAAGTACACTGCAGAGGGGAGTAGCAGGCGGGGCAGGAGAGGTCTGCTGCGCCATGTGGGAATCTCCCTGGCTGGGTATCAAACTTGTGCTGCAGTGTCTCTGGACAGCTTCATAGCACTGTGCCTAACCATTGTGCCACCAGGGAGGCCCTTAGAGGGATTTTTTTTTAAAGGAGTATATTCAGAGAGTGTATTGAGATTTTTTTTTTAAAGGAGAGTATTTAGGAGAAAGAGTTTGGGTTCAAGTCTGATGCCACCACTTGGGCATTTTCACCAGTTTTCAGCTTTTCAGTTTCTGAAACTGTACTAAGGTAATAATAATAACACCTATAGCGTTGGCAGAAAATTCACTTAGAGGACACGTTTAAAGTCCTTGACAAGTAATGGGCAGCAGTTAATTTTTAATGTTTCTATGATCAGACTGTCATTTTTTAGGAACAAATAAAAATACAGGTGTTCTTTCTCCTCTATAGCATCCTATTGCCATGCAGGAAATCTCCTCACACCTGAGTAAGAGCTCACAGAGGGAAGGTTAGGTCATTGTAACGTGGAAATATTCACTCATGAACTGGCCACTTAAAAAACTGAATCCCAAAATGAAAACACTAAATCAAAAGGTCTCTGTACCCCTATATTCGTTGCAGCATTATTTGTAATGGCCAAGGTATGGAAACAAGCTTAGTATCCTGCAACAGGTAAGTAGATAAAGATGGTGTGGTTCATATACATATAAACTATGGACTATTACTTGGCCATGAAAAAGAATGATGTCTTACCATTTGCAGCAATATGGATGGACTGTAAGACTAGTATGCTAAGTGAAATAAGTCAGAGAACAACAAATACCATATGATTTCACATTTCTGTAAAATGTAGAAAACAAAACAAACTCACATATACAGGGAACAAATTGCTGGTGGGAATATGGCAGTGGCTGGTGAGTGTAATAGGGGAGATCAAAGGTACAAACTTCCAATTATAAAACATGTAAGTCATGAAGATGTGTAATGTATTGCCTGGGGATTGTAGTAGATAATATTTTTTTAAAATATCATTGGAGAGTGGTGATGGCTGCACAGCAGTGTGAATATGCTTAAAATCAGTAAATCGTACCATCAAAAATGGCTAAAATGGTAAATTTTATGCTAGGGTGTCATACACACATACAAACACACATATATGATACATATATGCATGTATACATATATAATTAAGTGAATAAATAACTGATTAAGTAAATGAATGAGTGAATGAATGAGTGAGTGAGTAACTGAATGAATAAGTAAGCAAAAAATAAATAACTGGTCCTAGGCTGGTCAGATGAGGTTCCCTGTGTGCTGCAAGCTCCCTGCGTGCCTCGAGGTCATTGCTGTGAACTGTCCGGTGTGGTCACCCAGCAACACAATGCAAAAGGGACACAGGTTAGCAGGAAGTCAGAGTGTTGTTGCCAAGGCCTGCCACCACTCCGCAAGACCTTGATAAACAGGGACAAGGCAGAGTTAAACAGCTTTAAATGGATATAAATATCTTTCTGAAGGATAACACTTCCAAAGAGAATCAATGTGGCCAGCAACTTATTAAAAGTGATGGTTGGAAAAAGAGATGAAACCCTTAAATATCTTTGCCAAACTCAACCTCTCAATGAAGGGAAATCCACGGTAACCTGAAAGATGCTAAAACCACACACCATCATATTTTTAGGCGCTAGAATGTGCCCTTACTCACAATTGCAATCTATGTTATATGGACTAAAATATAGATTTCCTTTATTCTGCTTTATCTTTTTCTCCATAACTTTTACTGCTCCAGCATATTAAATGGACATTTTTAATTACATGTCTATTATCAGCTATAACATCAGGGACTTGATCCACTTTATTCACCATTTTGCTCCCTTAATGGACATGTAGAGCCTCTCAATACCTGTGGGGCAGTTGAGGCATGGATACATTAACCCCCTCTCAGGACACTTTGTTGCAATATTCTATCCTGAGTACCTGGTCTGTGGCTTCTTTGGTCTTTTCTACCAGTTTTTCAGGGAGCCCAGCTTTGAGGTTTTCCCTAAACACCTGCTGAGCTGAAAGACAGCCCCGGTTGAATCCTCCGTGTTCCAACTTCCAAGTGTCTTCAAGCCCCCATCCCAAACCCTGACCTCAGCACAGGGGGCAGTCCCAGAGCCCAGGCCTGGGGTTTCTGCCATCAGTGTCTCAGTGTTGTAAAAACAAAACAAAAGAACACAAAGCACCGTGGAAACTCCAAAATAAACACTCTGCCCAGCAGGCTGGAGGGTGTGCCTGCAGTGCTAAGACATAGAGGCTGCAGAAGGGGGCACGAGGTGATGTCGGTAGCTGCCTGCCTGGAGCACAAAGTTCTCAATGTTGGAGCGCCGCTGCAGGTTTATTAAAAATGCCAATCTAACAAGCCTGCGTGGCCCGCCCTTGGAAAGTGGCGTGCTGTGTGTGACTGGCGCGGCTCCTTGCCTGGGCTCTAAATCAGTTCAAGATGTTGGTGCAGGCGGAGGCTCTGGGCTGTCAGCCTGGCTTTACCCCACCACTGCTCCTTGTTCCTTCCAGTGATGCTTATCAACAGGGCGGTGGGAGGTGCAGCCAGGCAGGCTTGCTTCATCTACAGTGTTTCTGATCCCATTTCCTTGTGAACCAGGAAGGACCCCAGGGACGCTGGGCCTTGCCCTCCCTCTGCAGAAGACCTGGCTCAGAGGAACACCAGTCCAATCCTGACCCAGGTGAGGCACTTCCCCAGGTGTCCTCAGGAGCCCTGCAAGCCCATAAGAATTGTGTCCAGATTCCCATTTCCCAGCTGCAGCGTCTCTCCAAGGCCACTCCCCGAGTGAGAGATGGGGCCAAGGCACCAACCCAGTTTGAGGTTTAAAGTGAGCTATTTCATTTTAGTTTTTATTAAGGCACCATTGGTTTACGACACAGTATATGATATAGGAATATAGAACCCCACCTCTTCAGGTGTAGGTTACCACAGCCCACCCACACCAAGCAAGCACGTTCAAACCCACAATGGAGGTAGGAGGGGACACATGTGGTTTTAGGATAAGCCTGGCAAAGGAAATCATCACCCTCCTGTGAAGGGGATAGCATCGAGTTGTGGTGACATCTCCTGTGGAGACTGTCCACAGGAGGACACCCACCCTGCCCCTCACTCACACTAACTTGGGGGTTAACCTCTGTGTGCTTGTGGTTACAAAGATCAACATAGTACCTGGCACAGAAGATGGTCTCGAATAAATTTTTGCAATTATTACCACAAGAAGTGTTAGTGATTCAAATGCTCTGAGAATTCAAGGGAGATGCAGAGAAATATAAAAGGTATAATGGGTGTGAAATGTGAATTGTCAAACAGCCCAGTGTCTCGGGCAGGTCACCCCCAGCATCTGTCCCTCAAATTTTGACTTGCACCCTGTTTTCCTCTTCTAACGGTCACTTCTGCTTCAGTGTCCCTGTGGCTCTTCTCACAGCCACCTGTGATGACACCAGTCTGACTTCAGCTGACCTGTCCTGGTGTCCAGCAAATGACACCCTCCCCCACACGGGGGGCAGACAGCAATTTCGGGCTCTACCCCTCACCAAGGTCTATAGGTAGCAAGGCAACTTCTGAGTGGTCCTTCCCTGTAAGCTGTCACACGCTTCCCTGTGAGGAGTGCTGTGACTACCCCCCATCTCAGAGGCGGGATCTAAGACTCAGGCACTAAGTGACTGACCTGCTAAAGAACAAACATCCCATGTGGCACAGCTGGGAGTGGAGCCTAAATTAAGTTAGCACCACCCCTGAGGGGCTGCGTGAATGAGTGAGATGACCTGGAAGAAGAGAGGGAGGGAAAGAATGTGGATCTGGACAGCAATACCAGTCTGGACAAGGTCTGTAGGGCCAGGAAAAGGCTATAGAGAGGGAAGATGCACATCGTGTGTGTGTGTGTGTGTGTGTGTGTGTGTGTGTGTGTGTGTGTGTGTACAGGCTTTATTTTCTTGAGTCACACTTAGCAAGCATGCCCTCTGCTTTATTCGTCCAGAGAAGCCTCACTAGGGTCTAAATGGAATCAGAAACTGCTTGTTACACATTCTACTTGGTGAAATGGGGTCTCCTGTGTGCCCATTTTCTATCTTTCCCAGGTGGTGGGCTGCTCATCCCAGCTTGTCAATTAAACAACTGAATTGTCTCAGGAACCCAATTTCCCTCACCAACAGAAATATGGGATTTGGGGGCATAAACACACACACATATACATAGGCAGCTTTGGTGGGGAAAATATACCTTTTAGGAATGAACAAGCATCTGTGGTCTCACAGGTAAAGAATCTTCAATTCCCATCCCTGCAACTCTCCATTTTGTCCATGGGTTTAGACAGAGACACAGCAGAGGGTTTCCAGACATGAGCCCCTCCCCTCCCCCACCTCCCTCAGTGAGGGACCTGTGGTCTTAGGAAACCTGTCCGTCCCCTTCCTCTGCAGACAGGAACAAAAATCAACACTAATATTGGGACGAAACTTTAGTTCACCAAAAACTTTCGAATCCCTTCTTTGAGTCAATCTTCAACTAGCCCCTGGGCAGTAAGAATCACATGCCCATTTCTCAGATGGGGATCCCAGGCTCTGAAACAGATGGAATGACCCAAGAGTGCACCTGGGAAGCCCAAGCTGGACCCCGCTCCTCTGTGTCTAACTCGGTGTGGCCAAGTTCACGCGGCCACTTCCCCACAGATGGGCTCCACCTTGATCTAAGAGGGACCTTCAGACGCTAGGGAAAAACCGTCACTGCAATCATTACATCAAAGGACATGCAGTTCCTTCACCTACTGTCATGTATAACCACCAGAAACTCACAGCGGACTTGGGATGAGTCAGCCAGAGACAGTCACTGAGACTGTCCCATTAGAGAATCACAAGCCCTGCACTGCCTTGGACTAATGTCCAACTTCCGTACAAATAACTGGGAGCATACCCACTCTGCCCAACCTCCATCCCCTTTGTCTTCATTCCCCTGGGGTTCTGGTCCTCCTGTGTCATGCACCAATGTCTAATGCTATGCTTTTAATCATACAAAAATATGCATCAATTTACAAAGTGTGACAGCTACAATTCAGTTGTAAACATTTTTCAGTTTGCAATAAATTAATGTGTCCTTTATAATGACACAAAATACCAAGCTCTATTCTAATGTCCACCATAATTTAAAATGATGATTATGTTATAAAAATATTGTAAAGAATTATGAAATATCTATAATGTAATGTGATAGGAAAAAAATCTGTGGTTCTATGGG
Source organism: Scalopus aquaticus (assembly GCA_004024925.1). NCBI lineage: Eukaryota > Metazoa > Chordata > Mammalia > Eulipotyphla > Talpidae > Scalopus > Scalopus aquaticus. The sequence continues at coordinate 22,564 of PVIJ01005671.1, forward strand.
TGCCACAGTTAGCAAAGCTTATTGCTTTGTGGCCTACATTCCTCATAGAAGAAAATGCTAAATTTCAGTGACAGGTTAATGAAAATAAAGATTTTGCTTTTTACCCCCATCCAGATTCACAAACTTGGTCAAATGGTGGAGAATAGGTTTGTAGATCTTGGATTAAAAAGCCCTGTCCACCAATTTTACATATGCAGATCAGTTTAATCCCCTGTTGACAAGCAAGATAGAGAAATGACTAGAAACTCCAGTCCTACAGGTAGACAACATGAGTCCAAATCCCCACCTCTGCCTCCTTAATAACTGTGTGACAGAGTCCAGTTACTTGACCTCTCTGTACCACAATGCCTCCTCCATACAGTGAATGGTAAGAACAACTCCTGCCTCAGGAGATCATTGCTTTTTCTGGTGTCTGACCCTCAATAAATACTCTGTTAAATATTTTTCACTTAGAGTGATTTATTTTAACCTTACCTTTCAAGAAAGTCCTGTGGGAAAATTATTATTATCTCCATTTTTCTATCCAAAGAAACTGAGACTCAGAAAGGGGAATATTTACCCAACATAACACAGGATTTTCCAGTCAGGAACAAGTCAGAGGAAAACTCCAAAAAGGTAGTCTGGTAGAAACACAACGTTGGGCAGTGAGGAGATACTCAGGAAAAAGGCAAAACCATCCAAACACTGGCCAATTAGGAATTTTAGAATCCAAATTTGAAACACCCTTTTCCTCCTCAGCAGGCAAAACCGCACCACTGCCAAATATATTTTCTTGTCAGTCACTATCAGCAAAGCTAGCTCTCTCTACTCTCCAAGGTAGCAAACTGGAATGGGCATGTGTGATCACACCAGTATCTATTCCCCTTTAGGAAACTACTCATCTCTCCCAATGAGTTACTGATGGGGCAGCCCTCCCACCCCAACCCCACCACCATCATAACCCAGACCAGTCATAGTTCAAGCACAAGACCCTTACCAGAAGATTTAGGGTCAAAATTTCAACTTTATATACAGTAATGCAAAAGACACAAATAAAAATAACAACAAAAAAAAATTCAACTTTAGTTAGAGAAAGGATGCTTTCTTTCCCTGAAAGTAACTGAGATAGCAACTGGAAGTCTGGAGCCATTGCGAGTCATCTTTATCACCACATGAGTTGATACTACCTGACAAAGAGAGCAAAGCAAAGGGAATTGGGACTGAGAATTGAAGAAATAATATCCTGATGTCAGGACCTTGGTGCCTGGATCAAGCCATACCTGAAGGCCATAATCTAGTGCAATTTTTTTGTTGTTGTTCAATAAATTTTCTTTTCTGCTTAAACTAATATAAAATGGGTGATTGCCCATGGCAAACAAAATAGTATTGACTGGCAATATCCCCTCCTTGTCATCTTGCCTCTAACTTCCCTAGCTCAGCTCAGCATGTCCAATTCTTGCAGGTCTGTTTCTTAGCCTGCACTTCTAATGGAAGGAGAATGTCTTAAACATCTCACCATTCGTCCTCTGCCAGCACCACCCAGTAGAGTTATTTGCAGACTTGGGATCCTAGGAAAACCTTGAGGTTACATTAGTGTTCTACAGTTCAGTTATTTCTGCCATGATTACTTGACATCAGGGTGTCAGGTCTCAAATCCAGTTCTACTCCCATGTTTGCAGATCCTGGTGCTAGGACTTCCGTCCTATTAGTCCAAAGACCAAGAACAGCATCAGGACTACTCTCCAAGCCAATGACTTTCCTCCCTACTGTTTATTCCATGGCAGATCATCAATATACCAGCATCTTTCAACTTAGTCATAGCCTGCCTCATATTAAATTTTTGACACTGTTTCTATATATGGCAAAGAAATCACTTGGAAAGTCAGACTTGAGGTAGACTATTAAACTGAAAATAAATTCCTTATGGAGATCATTTAACATAAGCCATTACAAATCCCAGCTATAAGACGAAGGAGGGCTAAGGCTTTCTAATGCCCTGACAGTTAAAATAGTCGTTAAAATCCAGCCTGATTCTCTAACCCATGATTTTTAAAGTCCTATCGGGAAAACTCACAAGGACAAAGTAGGTTTATGTAGTGGTGGGACAATTACAGGAGCTGTGAGAGGAAGGAAAGAGAATTTTCTCCTCCCCCCTACTCGAAGGAGGCCCATTTGTGCAGCCTGCTGTGTTCCAAAGCCTCTACTGGAGATCAGACCGGCCCTCCCTGAAAGCTTTCTTGAAGATGGATTTCCAGGGGTGACCACCCTTGACTCAAATCACTTGAAGATGATTAACAATCTTCCCCTCCAGGTACACAGATAAAGGACAAGGACTCAGAGGCCAGTTGTCACAGGATGATGACAAGTGTGTGGCTCTTTGGGCAGAGAATTTGACTCTGTATACTGCCTTGAATGAGACACACCTGACATGGAGAAAACCAGTCCCACAGGGGAACTGGATCAGAAATTCAGGTGCATACTATTTGTATACAAATGCAAAGTCATTGCAAGGAAAATGGGTTTAGTCTCTCCAAAACAACAGACCTTGAAATGTATCATTTATGTCTTCCACCTTCAGACATCTGGCAAACAAGAGAGGGTTTGTAATTTTGAAAGTGCCTTGCATGTGTACCAGTGTATCAGCGGTGTATCGGTGTAACAGTATAAAGAGGCTGTGAGGCTCAGTTGCTGTTTGGTCTGTCTGTCTTTCTGTCTCTGTCTCTCTTCCTGCCCATGTAGCCCATCCCCTGTTTCAGCATTAAAGTCATTTCAGATATACCAAAGGCTCCAAGATTTTCCTTCCGTCTTCCTGAATCAATAGGCATCAAACACAGTCCTAAAGCTTTATGTGTACTATCTCACTTAAACCTTATAATCACCCTCAATTAATATTCATGTTAATAGACTCCTCTCCACCTGTGTCTTTCCATAGAGCTAATTGAGTGTCTTCACAACATGACAGTCAGCTGCCTGCAATGTGTGTGATCCAAGAGAGCCCAAAGAGGAAGTCACACGGCCATTTAAGTAATAATCTCTAAGGTGATGCAACACTTCTGCAGCATTTCATTCATTAGAAGGAAGTCACTATAAAGGGTTTGGCTATGCACTTTGAAGGGAGAAGTACCAAAGAGTTTGTGGACATATTTTGAAACTACCACACGGCCTTATACAAGATCACAGTTTGGGAGACTGGTAGAGCTTGAGTGATGTCAAGATGTCCTAGGATGCCAGCCTGATACTGCCCATGCCGTTTTACTATTATGGGAACTCCTCATCTATGGAAATCTGATTGAGGCCTATGGATTTTGTCTTTAAAGTTATAGTAAATAGTATAATGACAATGAAACAAAAATAGTTGTGCCCTATGTAAAGAAAACAGAATATGTTAAATTCTAATCCTGGGGCCTCCCCGGTGGCGCAGTGGTTAAGCGCTGCGCTGTGGAGCTGTCGGCAGCGGCGACGCGAGTTCGACGCCCGGCCAGGGAGAATCCCACATGGTGCGGCAGACCTCTCCTGCCTCGCCCGCTGCTCCCCTCAGCAGTGTATTTCTGATCTGCCTGTTCTGCCCCCCACTCTGTCTCTGGTGAACCCTCTCGCCGCCCCACGCTTCTGGCCTGTACCCCAGCTTGTATGTATAAATAAAAAATAAATCTTTAAAAAAAAAAGAAAAATTCTAATCCTGGCAAATTAGGAAATGCCTCTATCTCATCAGATGTCTTCCAGGTACAAAAGAGCTTTCGAGAGGCTCCTTTCAATAGCAACTCCCAAATTTAAGTATGAGTCATTTTACAAAAAGTCATTATTCACTCATGCAATGTTCTGGGTATACATCCATTGAATAAGGAGAGTTTTGCTGGACCGTCAGGACATAACATTGTCAATGTCCTCAAACTGCACTAATGCAAGCAACGTATCTCACCTTTCTGTGTTTCATGTAGTAGAAAAGCAGTATCTGAGGTAAAACACCACACTTCATTATTTTCTAGGCATTAGATCAACCAATGAGCATCAGGGACTTCTGATCATGTCAAAATACACACACACACACACACACACACGTGTGTGTCTGTGTATCTGTGTGTATGCCTAACATGTGAATCTCTGTGTAAAATATACAAAGATTTGAAAAAGTTTGATCTATTTGCCAAAGGCATTCATTGTTTTATGTTTACAATCATTAGTTAATTTTGTTGTGGCACCCAGACTGGCATTTAACAGGGGTGGGGGGGTGGAGGGGATGAGCACTTGATAAGATAAAACAACTTGACAAAAATCAAAGGATTCAAGTTGGGGAAGAGGGGGCAACCCAAACACCTAACAACAGGGGACTGTTTAAATAAACAATGTCTTATTCCAGTGATAGGCCACTAGACCATCATTAAGTATTACATTGTCAAGAATATACAATTCCAAGGGAAGATGCTCATAATCTTAAATCAGAAACTATGGCCCAATTTATATAAAATTAATGTCTATGCATTCACAACAAGTAATACTTCTTGAGTACTTACTAGCATATACCAGGTATTGTACTGGTGCCAAAAATCAGCCCTTTCATTTAATTTTCATAACTGCCCTTTATTGCAGAGATTGCTCTCTTTCATGAGGAAATTAAAGTACAGCAAGTTTCAGAATATACCCAAGAATGGGAAAAAATATTTGCACATTGCATATCTGATATCAGTCTAGTGTCCAGAATATATAAAGATCTCTTGCAACTCAGTGACAAAAAAAATCACCAAATTTAAAAGGATAAAGAACTTTATTTTTTTTAATATTTAATTTATTTATTTATGCATATAAGAACTCGGGTGTAGGCCAGATGTGCAGGGAGTGAAAGGATTCACCAGAGACAGAGTGGGAAGCAGAACAGGCAGACTGACTGAAATGCACTGCTAAGAGAAGGAGTGGGCAAAACAAGAGCGATCTACAGTGCCATGGGGGTTAGCTCCCTGGCAGGGAATAGACTCATGGCACAGTGGCTGGTGATAGCTTAATAGCGCTGAGACTTTAACTCTTGTACCACAGGGAGGCCCAAAGGATAAAGAACTTTAATAGACATTTCTCAGAAGAGGATATACAAATGGCCAATAAGCAAATAGAAAAAATGATTAATGTCATCAAGGAAATGTAAAACACACACACACACAAAATCAAAAGCATAGGGAGGCAGCACTTCACACCCACTTAGATGGCTATAATAATAAAAAAATGGAAATAATTAAATTAAAAATAATTAAAATTAAGGTGTTGGCAAGGATGTGGGGAAATTGGAATCCCCATATATTGCTGGGGGGAAACAATATGGTGCAATTGCTGTGGAATATAGTTTGACAGCTCCTCAAAAAGTTAAACATAGAGCTATGAAATGACCTAAATCATAAGTATAGGCCCAGGATAATTAAAAAAAGGTGTTTGAACAAAATTTTCTACAGGAATGTTCATAGCAGCACCACTCACAATAGCCAATAGGTGGCAACAACTCGAGTCCAATTGATGAGTGGATAAATATTCCATACAATGAATATTATTCAGCTATAAAAAGGAATGAAATTCTGATATACCTTGAAAATACCTATGTTAAGTGAAAGACACCAGACACAAAAGATAACATACTATATGGTTCCATTTATGTAAATATCCAAATTAGATAAATCCATAAAGAAATAAAGCAAACTAGTGGTTGCCAGGGATTGGGAGTGGTGGGGAATTGAGAGTGACTCTTCAGTGGCTACAGGTGAAGCCTGTAGGTGATCAAAATGTTTTAGAACTAGCTAGAGTTGATGGTTGCACAGCATTGTGGGTGTACTAAGTGCCACTACATTGTATATTGTTAGATGATTAATTGCATCTTGTAAATTTCACCTCCATTTAAAAAAAGAAAAGAAACTTCACAACAAGTACCCAGCAGGATTGGAACCGAGGCAGTCTGGGTCTCAGAGACCAAACTCTACTAGATGGAAAAATGGATGAGACTATTAATAGAAATTTCCTGGATGATAGGACTAACGATAAAGAATATGTTCTTTAAAAAAAAAAATGCTCTGCATTTCCCAATTTTTCCTAAAAATTATAATAAATAAATGCATTTTAATGATAGTGATCTGTGGGCATCCTATGTGTCACCATTTAGCTAACGGCAAATCAGAGGAAATTAGCAGGCAGATTAACCACAGCTTTGCCCCTGAGTTCTCGGCCCTAGCTCTCAATGCCTTGCCCACACCACGCCTATCCAGCTACAGAAGACTCCATAGAGCTGCTTGAATCTACAACTGCATAGAAATCCACATCCAGGCCTCCCTGGTGGCGCAGTGGGTTAAGCACAGTGCTGTAGAACTATCAGCAGCTGCTTCTGTGGTGTGAGTTTGACACCCGGCCAGGGAGATTCCCACATGGCCCGGCAGACCTCTCCTGCCTCGCCCGCTGCTCCCCTCAGCAGTGTATTTCGGTCGATCTGCCTGTTCTGCTCCCTGTTTTGTCTCTGGTGAACCCTCTCGTGGCCCCACACATCTGGCCTGCACCCCAGCTTGTATGCAAAAATAAATAAATCTTAAAAAGAACAAAAAAGAAATCCACATCCATCTGGGCATTGGGAGAAGGTAAAGCCATTCTCCAGAGAAGTTTGTTTTTCTGGGTGATCCATTGGAAGGGGTTCCCAAAAAAGGCTCTTTGAAAGAGGCTTAAGGACCCTGAGATGTGTCTCAGTTTAGTTTTCTGATTCTTTCCTGGAGAAGTCCTGGGACCCAGTGTTTCATCCCTCATATTTGCAATTTTGGCAAAGATGCATAGATAAGGCTGTTTATTGCAGTATTGTCTTCCAACTGAAAATTTGGAAACAGCCTAAATGTCCGTCCTTGAGGAACAAGCAAATTCAGGACACATTTGTGCAGTCTCTAACAAAATGTAGAGACCTCACCTCCCCTTCAAGGCCACATATGAAAGCATCTCAACTTCTCTGCGCTGAAAAATAACAACAGTTGGCAGACAAGTTTGAAATCAAGAGCATACTTGAGTTGTTTAAAAAGGTTATAGCAAATGTTCTTATGGAACTACTGTACTGCTTTGATCTTTTTCATAACCATGTGTGCATGTGACTTCTGTAATAAAAATCTAGTTTTTTGTTTGTTTGTTTGTTTTTTTAATACAAGCTGTGGTACAGGCCAGAGGCGTGGGGCGGTGAGAGGGTTCACCAGAGACAGAGTGGGGAGCAGAACAGGCAGATCAGAAATACACTGCTGAGGGGAGCAGCGGGCGTGGCAGGAGAGGTCTGCCGCACCATGTGGGACTCTCCCCTGCTGGGTGTTGAACTTGCACAGCACTGCTGACAGCTCCACAGCGCAGCGTGCAACCGCTGCGACACCAGGGAGGCCCAAATAAAAATCTAGTTTTAATAAAACAGTACCAATACCTAATATAAAGAAGCCGCAGAATAAATGCATACCTGGTTACTGCTACCAGGGCTGCTGGGCTATAAAAATGATATATTTTAAGAGCTATGTATACAAAACTGGGGTGTAGACCAGAGGTGCAGTGGGTGAGAGGATTCATCAGAGACAGAGTAGGGAGCAGACAGGCGGATTGACTGAAATACACGGCAAGACAGGAGAGGTCTGCGGCGCCATGTGGGTCAGCTCCCTGGCCAGGGTTCGGTCACAGACCACAGTGGTGACTGCATGATAGTGCTGATTCTTAACCCCTATGCCACCAGGGAGGCCCTAAAATGATACACTTTTATCATAAAATTATATTTTAAATTAGCATTTAAAATAAAAAAGTAAAGAATAAATCATAATAAAGTTTTTATTTAACAGTTTAAAATACAAAACTAGCAACAGAGCTAAGTTTGCATCTGAAAAAAATTAGTCTGTGAAAATTTATCATTATTGAGTTGGAATGCAGATTCCCTAGCCCTATCCCAGACCTACTAAGGCAGAATTTTTAGGGCTGGGACTGGGATTCCACCCTACAAAGAGGTTCCCTCCTAATGAGCTCCTTCTGTCTGCCCCCACACCCCTCTGAGCCTGCACGCTTGCACACACACTTACTGGGTGTCGTTATGCTGGGTAATTAAGATCAGGGACCCTCATATTAGCTAATAAATTCGCTAATAATAAAAAGAATAATGAGAAAAACATCCATGCCAGGGGACTGTATGGGAGTTAGGTGACAGAGGTGCCTGACAGGTCCAGCTCTACAAGCAAGAAGTAGAGGAGACCATAGGCATGGTGGGGAAAAAGTTGGGACTCCTATCCACTGGGGTTCACATCCACCCACATTTATTGACTGATTTTGAGGAAGATCTTTTTCCTCCTTCAGATAATACCTTTATCTCCTGAGGGTTTTGTGAAAATCAAATGGTGATGGATGCTATGTGTGTAGCCCAGTGCCTGGCACCTAGCAGGTACTCAACAAAAAATAGCAGATGTCATTGATAAACATTTGATGTCGACTTCCAAGGGATGGGCAGTGAGTGGGGACTCACTTAGGATGGGGACATCTTTGTCCCTAACTTCCTAAAACCAGGCTATATATGGTGTGTCCAGTGCCCTCTAGATTTAAAGAAAAAAGTCATGCCCCGTGTAACTCGGGGGTCATCCTGTTCTGTGCTCAGCTCTGCCAACCGAAAAGGAGGAGGTAAAGGAATGTGGGAGGAACTATAGTACCAGGTGGGCAACCAGATACCTGCTAGGAGGTGGTCAGGAATTTAAGAAGTGGAGCAGTGATAGGAAATGACCAGGATGACTGAACCTTTATCCTTGAGATATTCTCCCCAAATAAAGTTATACAATCGATTACAGAGATTTCCCCCCCCCTCCCCGCAAAAAAACAAACAAACATATGGTTTACCACCTGACTTCAAACTTGGGTGCCCTTTGCTGAGCAGGTCCTTTGCACGCACACACACACGCACACAAATTAATAGATTTTTTTTTCTAAATCCTGTAATCATTTTGTGATCCATAATCATTGCACTTGTGTTTTAAAAAGTCCAAATCATTATTTTTTAAGAAATATCAACTTGTCGACGCCAATGTTTGTATTATAAATGTAATATACTTTATTTATTATTTGGCATTTCTTCCCTTTTTCATACTATTGCTAACACATCTATTGTTTTTACAAAACCCGGGTGCGGCCAACCCCCCACCTTACCCCCCAGCTCCACCCACAGTTTGTCCTCCTGGGAATGGACCCGGCCTGCTAGTAGGACGGATCCCATGGTGAGCAGAAGGGATCACGGGCCTCCATACCTGCCAAGCCCAACACCCTGGCCAAGGGAAGCCCAACAAAAGGCGCCGTGAAATGTAGGGGGAGAAAGGAGCTGCAGCCCCCGTGGGATGGGAAACGCGGCTGCCAACCAGCCCCCAGGCCATGCCGCCCTTGTCCCCGGAGTGAACTCTCCCTCTCTGCGCCCAGCTAATGGCGGGGCGCGCGACCGCGGCCCCTCTTCTCCCTGCCTTTAAAGAGAAGGGCGCGATTGTGTGGATTTCACAGTCTGAGCACAGCTGAAAGGGAGAGAATTAAGTCTCCCTCACGGCTCTTTTCAAGGAGGCCGAGGCTGCGATTCGCCTTCATTCAGAATATATGAAGCTTTTGTGCGTCGGGGCCAGGCAGGCGCGGCGGCCCCGCTCCCCGGCTGACTCTCTTTACAGTGGAAACGTACAGTAATTAACACGGGTTCCGCTCTTGCCAGCGCCTGGAGTTGAAGGGGGCCGCCGCCTCCGCGCGCCTGGGAACTGGAGTCGGCCGCATAGGCCCGCATTTGTCCACCTGAGAACGCTGTGGCGCATTTGTAACCGTGGCCTTGCAGCCCGAAAGCCATCCATTTTGGCTCTGAGCTGCCCGGTTGTCAGGGTGCACGGTGGTCCCTGCATGTGTTGCTAATAAAAGCCCAGCCCCACTCCTATTCCTTTGCTCAAGGAGCTCCCGGCAGGGGGGCACTGCCTGGACAGGGGAGGAGGTGGGGGGAAGCCCAGGGGCCAAGAGAGGTGACCCTGTTGGGGGCTTCTGCATTTCTGATTGAGGGGTGTCTGTGATTCCGAGGGGGCAGGAGGGATGTAGACAAAATACTTCGGCCTTCCTCCATGGGAATTGTCACCATGAGATTAAAATTTAATTTAATTTAAAAGGATTTTTTTTTTTTTTTTTGGTCTAAAGGAGATGAAATCTGAAGTCTGGCCGAGAGGCTGAGGCCTGCCAATATTTTGGCTGTGCTTAGTTTCAAGCTTCTTTTTTGTCACTCTACTCAGATGATTCATGCTGAAAAGCATGTTGTATCATTTATCCAGTAATGCAGCCTAATAAACCCCCCCTTCAAATATGTTCCTTAAAGAGCCAGAAGAATTTGTTCCTGTAGATTCAAACCTATGTTCTTAATAAAGACTGGCTGAAGAAATGGAACTCTGAAAAGAAGAAAAAAATTAGTCTTGGGGAGGAGGCTAATCAGACTGATAATGAAATTCCCAACATGGCCCCCCTTGTCCCTTTCCTTCCCTCTCTTCTCTGTGGGGTTAAAACATATGTTTTAATACAAAGTTTTGAAGGCAAAGTTAATTTTGAACACCATCCCTCTTCCCCAGTGTCCCTACAGGGAAATCAGTGTTCTCATTCTGAGTGCTATTAGCCCAGCACTCCTGGAGGAAAGCAGTGCCTGTGCCCTCCCTGGCTCCCAGTCACGGGGAGCCAGGCCTGCACCCCAGGCTGTGGAGGTTCCAGAGTGGGGTTTCGGAAGCTGGGTCAGCTGCATCTATATTCAACAGGTCTCTGGAAGGAGATACCTCTATGTCTGAGAAAATCTCCTCTTCCTCTCAGCAAAGTGGGAGCCAATGATGAGTCCAGAGGCTGAAGTGGCAGACCCCTGCTGCACAAATGGGTCAGGCAGGAGAGATGGTGCTTCAGCAAGTCCAAGGGTGCTCTGTCTGGGTTCAAGAGCTGGTGTCACTCCTTACACCGTGTGGCCTTAGACACAAGAAGGGGCCAATTCCTTCCTCTCTAAAATGGGGATAATGATCTACCTATCATCACATAACACATTAGCTACTGGCTCATTATTTTTAGTAACAACTACCATTTAAGAAACACTCACCTCAGGGATTGTTGTGAAGATTAAATCAGACAATGCACATCCAATTAGCTATTGTTCTTAGGGAACAAAATAACCAAGTCACCCCAGCTTAATTTGAAAAAATGCTAGTACTAGACCCACCTGTAAGGAACAGTTCCCACAGGCTGAGTGTTTTGAATTCCACCACTAGAGATTTAAGTTACATTTTACATATCAGTTCCACCAGCCCACCTCATTCAATCCTCCCTCTGAGGGCTCAACATCTAAATTACAGATGAACGGAACTAGCTCTCTGCTAGCCCAGTTCTCTCCTTTTTCTCTTTCTCCAGAAGTCTCTCCTGGACTAGGTCTTGAGACAGCACCCACATGGCATGCACTGAACTTGACCTTCCTAACACTTCTCACATCTCCAAGTACATGCTCCACTCCTGTCTCCCAAGCTGAGTAGGGAGCCAATAAGACAGTCTTGTTCATGTCAAGGTAAGTCAGCACCTAACAACAAGCACCAATGTAACCAAATTGTGGCCTTGAATTTCATTTTCCTCTAAAAAGAACCAGAAATCCTTTGGAGAAGCAGCAGATGCCATGTCTGAGGCAGGAAATGGACAGCATGAGCCTGGATCATCTTTTACTAAAAAGTAAGAAGCCTTTCAGGGATTATTGAAGTAAATTAAAAAAGATAGGAACCAACTTAAAAGAGCGGGACCATATGTACATTAAGAAATAACTGCAATAGGTGGCAACACGTCAAATATATTCAAAGCCACAAACCCATTTTCCTGTGGAGAAGGCTGTTTGATCAACTCATTCTTCTGAAAAATGGTAGGGAGGGATCAAACATTCCTCCTGCCTTTACTTACTAATTGTGACTCAGGCAACCTAACAGTTGATGGAGAGTAATTTCTCTTTAAACAAGTGTCTGAGCTATTCAATGAATAGGGGATGTAGAATTAGGATGTTGCTATTTTATGGCCCCTAATGAAGTGATGGGTGTAGGAACCGATCCTAGATACAGCTTTAAAATTCACCCAAAAGTGACAACCAGCTATTGCATTAAGTTCCCTGTGATAGAAGAACATAACACCAGTTATAAAATAATCTTTTCAAAAGTAGAACCTTAATCTGAGCATCGGACAATTTATTAAAGTTATGGAGGACAGAGGAATCAGGCAATGATACCATGGAGATGCATACTGTGGCAAATATACAAAGACCTGTTTTTTTCATCAAATATACTGGAAGAAAAAAATGAGGGCTAGTTTAAGAGAAGATATGAGACACATTTCAACATTTGGGTATGGACCCAATTTCCATAAGTTGTAATTTTAGAAATTATTGAGACAAAGAGACAAACACTCCCTGGATATTAAGGAATTATTATAAATTTGGAGACAAGCTGATGACATTGTGCTTATGTTTTTTTAATATATATTTTTTATATTTCACAGATACATGCTAAAATGTTTATAGATTAACTAACATAATAGGGCCTCCCTGGTGGCCTTGGGGTTGAGTTTCAGCATTATCACCATGAAGGCCCACCTTGACATCCTGGTTCTAATCCCCAGCCAAGGAGCTGACCCATGTGGCGCAGCAGACCTCTCTTGTCCCACCTGCTGCTCCCCTTAGCAGTGTATTTCAGTAAATCCACCTGTTCTGATCTCCACTTTGTTTCTGGTGAATCCTCTCACTGCTTGCACCCCAGTTCTTCTACAGAAAAATAAATAAAGTCTTTAAATAAATAACATAATATCTGAGATTTGCTTCAAAATAATGGTGGGAAAGAGGAGAAATGGGTGGGGGCAGGTGAAGTCTAACAAGACTAGGTATGACTCAATCTCTGGCAAAGTAGAATGACAGTAAGTAGATTTTTTTTTATATTTTTCTCTTTTGTTTGTGTTTGAAGTTTTCTTTAATAAAAATAGAAGAGGAAAAAAACTGCAGTATTAGCTTCTGGCAATTAGAAGAGACATTTGAGAGACTGGAAACAAAAGCTCAAGATATGTAAAATCCTACATCAATTCAGCTCAGCTGGGAACTCCCTTTAGGATCCTGGAAAGCTCCCTTCCCCTCTCTGGGCCTCAGTTTCTCCATATTTCAAACCAAGATTGTTGGTCTGGGCAGATGTCCCCAAAGGACACTGCACACCTTGACATCCTTTCATTTGACACTGAAATTTTATTCTGGGTTGGTGAGTCTGTAAGATTTGGGAAGAACACCTGAAGGCATGGAAGCCCCGCACCCTTTCCCATACCTCCCGGGTGCATCTCTTCCATCTGGCTGTTGCCAAGTGATAGCCTTTGTAATAAATCAGGAATCTAGAGAGTAAATAGAAAAATAAAATATGGGGGATGGGTAGATCATGCTCTCTCTACAATATCTCTGAAACCTGATTTCACCTAAGAACATTCCTTTATTGGTGTTAATTTCATTGTCCATTTTCCCTGACAGTATGTGAACTCTGCAGATGCAGAGTCTTTGCTTTGTTCACTGGTTTTCCCAAGTGCTAGTCATCATGCCAACAAATGATTTGTACATACTTGTTAAATGAATGCTCCCCATGTGGAAATCCAGGATTAATATTCCCATTGGACAGATGAGAACACTGAGGCAGTGGGAAGTGATAATATTGCCTAGGGTCACACTCCAGTGCCACCAAGGCTCTCCACAGAGTCCCTTGTGGTCAGGACATTCATACCTGGTTGTAGGATAAATGAAAGAATTGTCAGGTTTTTCCACCCTCCCCTCAAGAATAGACCTCTGTAGGCCTACATGCATGCCTGATGGCGGGCACCTGGAATAGGGTGTAGGCATGCACAAGTGGGCACACCTGAGCCAGAGACTGGGCTTATAAGTAACAGCAGCAGCAGAAGCAGCAGAGAACAAAGTGTGGAGCAGAGGACCATTCGGGGTGCAGCAGAGCGACCATGAGATGCTGTCAAAGAGCCCGAAAAAGTGAAGATTCACTGGGGGCTGGAGGGCTGCCAGCCTCCCGGCTCTCTGGCCCCCTGGCCACGCTACCTGCCCTGCACCTGGCTGCCTCACAAGAAAGATGCAATAAAAAGCCTCCAAGGGCTCCAGAACTCCCTCCCTTTAGACCAGTCTGTGCAGCTCCATGGAGAACCTGTGCTCCCTGGTATCTTCCTGGTCCCTATACTGGTGCAAGAGCAGAAATGAGGTCTAAGGTTCTGACACGAAATAAGCATATAGTAACTGTTCTTCTTTAGGACAGTTACTTCCTCCATGGAAAAGATGGAGAGCAGGGATAGTAGTAACAGCTCACATCTCAGGACACCATTGTGAAGCCTTTCCCACAATCAGCTAGGTCAATGCTTGCAATAGCCGGGAAAGTAAGTTCTAATGCCACAAGAGACCAAAGAACAGAGAGCACACTGCTGATCCTATAACCCAAACCCTTAATCCTGACATTAAACCCTTAACCTCCACATTGAAGGTCATTAAAAAATAAAACTACTGTGGAGTTTGACAGGCGGCTGGTGCCTCTACCCAAGGCAGCATGTGTGTTGGTCTGAGATTGAAGTCTGAGGACCTGCAACCACAGGGCTCATCTGGTTGTAGCCAGGTGATAGCAGGCTGACGTCGATGACTGCAGGACCATGACGTTGCTCTCAATTATTTAGTTCTCTTAGGACCAAGAGATGCAAAATCCTGCATCAACTTAACTCAGCTGGGAACTCCCTTTAGGATCCTGGAGAGCTCCCTTCCCCTCTCTGGACCTCAGTTTCTCCACATTTCAAACCAAGAGAGCAGATCTGGACAGATATCCCCAAAGGACACTGCACGCCTTGACAGCCTTTCACAGGACACTGAAATTCTATGAATCTGCCAAAGAAGCCATGGCGCGCATCAAGCTGTTGGAGGCTCATTTTTAACCCCTCATAGATGTCTCTTACTAATGATCCAGGGTCATGGATTAGTTTAAATACAAAAGCTTAATTTCCTCTCCTCGGCTACTGTTATAAACAATGATCAAAAGCAGTCAAGGAACACTCACAGTTGGCTGGAGAGGGAATTCCCGGATGCACTGAAGGACTCTCTCTCTGGACCCCTCTGGGGTCCAGGTTCGGAAATTTGGGGGGCCTGTAATTCACTGCATTAGTCAATGCTGAGATGAATCATAACATTTTGAGCCCTCAAAGAAAGGGAGAAGAAAGGAGACAGAGGCCAGAGAGAGTGAAGGCTCAGCGTTTTCTCGGTTAAATACATGTTTTCATTGCAGGGTGATGGGTTGAGAGGAATGAATGGCCATGATTTAGTTATCTTTTGGATGGATGATTTTAAATGCATGTTGGAAAGGCTTTCATGAGACTGACTTTTAAAGCCGAGGCACAGAGTGGAAGTCTTTGGTGGGGGAGCCCCTGCTTGTCTTTCAGAAGTTGTAAAAGCTCAGGGCTTTGAGATTCCTGGTGCAGGCATTTTGTTTCTATGTTTTCAGCTGGCACATGTTCACTTCCACTCAGAACCCTTCAGACTGTGGGGAAACACCTTGTCATCAGCAAAGATAACAGAGCAAGCTGGATGTTGCAGGTAGAGGAGGGAGGACATGACGGGAAAGGTGCGAATGTAGAATTCTTCTAATCCATGCTATGCTTATTTTGTGTCCTTTGCCCAATATGATGGCATCCGAGGCAGGAGGAGGGATAGTGAAGGATGATTACATTATTAAAACTACTACTGTGCCCAACTTTTTGTGGGCAAAAATGGATCTGTTTTGGAAGTTTTGCTCAGTTACAGCTACCTGCCTCAAATTTGAACACCCATTTAACCCAACATGGCACCTGGGCAAACAATTCGGTGAGTCCTTTGTCTGCCCCATCCTCTCCTTCAGTAAGATCTCACTTTAAGTTACTGTCAGGACTTGCTGAAAATATTTAGAGGCTACTCAATGCCCAAGATAAGGACCACAATTTTTACCAGGAGGCACGAGATTCGCTACTCCCCTGAGGACTTTCTCCAGGTCACGCTTCATAAATAACATTTTATATGTGTTATCTCATTTCATCTTTACAGCACCATCCCAGATAAGTGCTCTTGTCATCCATATGTTGCATATAAAGAAATCAAGTTCCAGCTGAGGTAAAGCACTTTACCCATGGTTGGTGGAGTGAAAATTTGAATTCTGGAGGTTGACCTGGAGCTTGCCCTGTGCCATTGGGTTCAGTGACATCATCCCCTCCTCCCTATCCTGGAGAGGACTGCTAATTATTTAAGACATGGTTAGAAGCTCGCCTTGCCCATGAAGTCACCCCTATAGGAAGCTTCCCGAGGTGAATGTAGCACACACACCTCTGGAGGTCACTCTTTAACTCCCTGGCACCTTCCCCACCAAACTGGAAGCTTCTTAAAGACAAGACCCCAATGCCTGGAAAAGAAGACAGACATCAATACCCAAATAGATATATACTTCAAAAAAAAATTGAAAACCAGAAACTCAAACAAATATTTGCACACTAATGTTTATAACAGCATTATCCATGACAATAAGGTGGAAACAACCCAAATGTCAACCAGCGAATGGACACGCAATGGCTGAATCCTATATATTATACTTAGTGAAATGAGCCCAACACAAAAGGATAAATACTACAAGACGTCACATGCCTAGAGGAGTCACATTTATAGAGATAGGACAGGTATAGAAACAGGGATGGGGAGCTGTTGCTTAATGCTGAATGGGCACAGAGTTGCAGTTGGGGAAGGTGAGAAAGCTCTAGAAGGTGGTGATGGTTGCAAAACAATGTGAATGCGCTTAATGCCACAGAACTATACAATTAAAATGGTTGGAATGGTAATGTTTATGTTAATTTGAATTTAAAAAGGCAGGGAGGAGTGGAGGAAGAAAGGAAGGACGAGAGGGAGGAGAGAAAGAAGAGAGACAGGGAGAGAGGGAAGAGGATGTAAGGAAAAGAGCTGAGATCTATGAGAAAGACTAACTATAAATTACACTTTTTTCTATATCTCAGTTTTAATATAGAGAAAATGAAAAGAAATAACAATAGAGCAGTGGACAGCCCCCAAGTATGGTAGAGTGTATTCCTCCTTCATGAGCTCTGATTGCTTTGCCAGCAGTGTTTATGAGTTAGCTGGGCATATATGCCGCTGATCTTACTAGAAGAGTTGCAATTGCAGCAAGCTTCCACCACCACCCACCTGCCAGGATTAACCTCTAAAGGTTGCACAAATATTGCCACATTATCCCAATCCTGGCCAATCTCCAGCTTAGGCCCTAAATCCTTTGCAAAGTAAATGGTGTTCCTTTAGCTTGAATTTTCAGTTTGGGGAAATCTCAACCCTTCCGAAAAACTTGTGACCTTTCCCCTGTGTGTGAGCCCCTCTTTCCTCTTCCACGTAATGCTCTCTTCCTAAAGAAATGATGTAAGGGACGGAACTTTGTAATCTGTAAAGTGGCATGCTGATGTTTCTTCTTCTTCATTGTCTCTGCATAGGGTTCCCTGGCAAGTTTCGCCTTCATAGCACATACTCACTATCCTGCCTACAGCCTATTTAGACTAAATGGGGTTACCTGACGTCCTGAAATCCTCTAAATACCCAAATAAATGAACCAACACAATCAACCTGGAGCCCTCACCCTCACAAAGTGCCCTTTGTCCACTTATTTTACGTGAGTCATTTAGTTTTAATTTACGATCATATTTCATAACCCACCAGCAAATGGCCTGTAGTATATTTTTGAAAAGCGATGAAGTCCTCGTAACGTGAGACCCCATTTTGGCCTGGAGTTCAGAAATCTGGGCTGTGATATGTGTGGGGAGACTGTCAGACTTGGGGGAGATTTTTACAATCTATGAATTAGTAATGCGTGAAATGGTCGGGTTTCTTTACAATGGCCTCAAAACTCATGATCACTTTCTCAAAGGTTTACTGCACCCCCAGATCTGGTCCCTGTGACCTGAGTTATTGCATCCTAATGTAAATCATTGTACCTCCAACCCTTGGAGTTGAATATAATTTACTCAGTAGAGTGACACTATTTACTCTGAAATCACTGCTTTTCAGTTCCCACCTGATTCACAAAAGTCCTGTTTTGTTTTTAAAGCCCTATCATCGGTTTCTGGGGAGCTGGAAAGTGTTCATCATTCCTCTGAAAAATATATCTGAGGGACTCAGAGGGTAAGTGCCATAGTGCAGAAGAGAAAACTAAGAAATAATAAAATAAAATTTTCTGGACAGTCTCCTCTCCCTCCAAACTTGCTGCAGGTCAGAGGCTGACTCTGCACCCCATCCCTGCCCTCCTGTCCAGTGTGCCCCAATTAACCTCTGGACCACACTGTCAAAGAAACTCTAAAGATGTGTCCCTAGTCCACCCAGACAATTTTATAAGTCAGGGGGGTTTCATTTAATGCCATGTTTTCACGGATTTTTTTGCCCATGAAGTATAAAGACTAGCAGAACTGGCTCTACTTAGTCTGGGTAACACTCCAGTCGGGGTCGTGAAATTTTCTTTAATATTCATCTGTGACTAGTCATCAGGGACTTGAACCGAATCAAGAACTTTTTATAACTGCCTTGGTAGCTCTACCCGGCTCATCTTGCCAAATGCAAATCTTTTTTATTGTCTTGTGAACTGAACCAAGTATTTAAAAGTTTGAACTTGTGACAAACCTACACATTTTCCGAAACTCTAAAAATCAGCAAGACCCAGACCCTCTCCCCACAAATGTTCCTGGAATGGTGATGTCAATTGGTAAAATATTTGCTTTCATTCATTCCATAAACACTGTGCTCATTGAACAGCTACTGGGGTCATGCCTGGTTCTGAGGACTGAGGATGTGGTTCCAAAAGGGGGACAAGAGAACTTTGCGTTCCTGGTCTCCTAGCTCTCCCCCCACTGCTAGTCCCAGCCTTGGTTGTAAATGGAGACTCAGCCATCTGTGACTAGTTTGGACTTGAACATTGTAACTCAGGTATCTCATCTGGTGGTCTTTGGAGGAAGCACTGAAATATCAATAAAAGAAGGGCAGAGCCAGAGCGATCTGTTTGGAAGAGTGTGCGATGGGGCTGCAGACTTGTTGCCTAGCTAGCATACTATTTTTATCAAGATGGCATCATACTAAGATGAACAGAAATAGCAAAGTTTTCTAAAAAAAGTAAAATAAAATAAAAGCTTCTCCTCACACTTTCTCTAAGCTTGGGAAACTATTATTCGATCAGATCAAGTAATATAGACACATGTTTTTAATTTGAAGAGTCTGTAGGAGATGGAGATGGTGGAGATTACTAGGGGCGCAAACTCATTCCCCCATCCCAGTGTCCCTGATCCGGGCCCTCTCGGTGAGTTGATAACATTTAATATATAGGAGACCTGGATTTTCTGTTGCTCAGAAATCAAATTTCCAAAGCCTATTTGGGCTCAGATCAATTGACTGAACTAAGAATGTAACTTTTTTTCCCTCAATATTGCTCTTTTACACCACTGTCCCGTAACTTTGTGCAAGTCAACATTTACTCAGAAACTCTTATATAATCTGACCACCAAATTCCCTTCTACCCTAAGCTTTACAGTATTGTCCTAAAATATTATTCTACCCCTAGTTCAAGATTAGTCAGAAATGTCACTTTTCGTCATGTGACAGCTTCTTATTCTAAATCAATTCAGAAATCCAATGAGCCCGAGGACTGTCTCTTTTGTCCTGGTTTCCACTCTTTTATCACAAATCCAAAATTCTTAATGAAACAACAGCAGTTTTGAGAATATGTACCTTGGAGTCCAAAGGTTCAAATCCCAGCTCTGAGATGTGAGATCAAGGACAAGTGACATAATAGCTCAGGGTCTCAGTTTACTCATCTGTAAAATGGCAGAGACACATGACTGTGCTGCTCTGCAGATTAAAGTGAAAGTACGTAAAGGCTCAGGCCCACTGCCTGGCACGCAGGACACTCAGGTCTTCTCCAAAAAGAGGTTCAACGATACCTTTTTTTCTCTTAATTGTAGTGATATGAGTAGTTCTATTTGGAGAGGCACCATAGAGTCTTGATATATCACAGGATTAATGTTCAGGACCCTTGACATATGCTAAGATCCAGCAAAAGTAGTCCTTAATTGCTACTGGCTTAAAGAGGAGGAAGGCTTGGTTTACCTGCTGTCAAGATTGTAATTTTGAAGTCCAAAGAGTCATTTCGTGTTCACTTTATTTATGTTTTTCTAAAAAAGATGTATGATTTCCCCAGAAATTTCTAGCCTCAGAGTTAGCCAGGGATTTTATGCACAGGGAAATTGGGGCAATATTAGCCCTGAAAAGGACATTTGAGTGCCACTGAGATTTCAAGTCTGTCTGTGGCTTCTTGCCTCCTAAAACCTAATTTCCTTGGCACTGGCCTGCTCCTCAAGAATGAGGAAAAATACATTTTACCATCTCATCAAAGTGGGCTTCGCTTTGGTGGTATCTAGACAGTGCTGAGATGCCCCTAAACCCAGAATAATTTAGATCTGCCTGTCAAGTCCCGGGGCAGGGCTGCTGGCATTGCATGTGCCAGCACCAGGGCAGGCACTGAGGAGTGCGTTCCTCTGTCCTCACTTCCCATCCATTTGGAGCAACTTCACTGCCCACTGGCTTTCCTGCAATTCTCAAGTCCGAGATCATGTTCCCCACACCCACCCCTGGGACTTTTTTCACTGTCTTTTTGGCTCCTCTCTGTTCCCATTGCTAAACAAAGAGAAATCCAACCGGAAAGACTAGATGGGGGTGAGCCGCTGATGTGGTGGGAAGGAGGAGGAGGGAATAAACACTTTGCAGCTCTCAGACTTTCCCTAAATTGGCCAATTTTACATCAATAAGTGCCTCATCCATCACCACCACCTTTCAGGTGATTTTCTGTGATGGGATTTCAGGAGGCACTTTAGCATCTTAGACACAATTTCTTTACAAAGTCAGTTTTTCCATCATCGAGCATTCTCAGCATTGAAATAAAAATAGGCAGAGCTTGGCAGCAAAAATAGCTCTTTTTATATCAGGCCTTTCAACCCAGGAACCCCTTTCAGAGACCTGTATGCTCTCTGGGGTCCACAAAAAGCAAACAAAAAGAAGCAAGACAGACCTCCAGTCCAGGGAGACTTAACTTCACCCAGGTGGGAGAAAACTATCCAGCTATTCAGCCCCACTCCATGCTGTGCAAACTTAGGGAAGTCACCCCACCTCTCCAAGCTCTTCTCCAAGTGACATGAGGATGAGAATACCTCAACTATTAGCAAGAGGGCCAAATAAGGATTGGACACTGAGATATATTTTATAAATAAATATAAGGGGTAAAGAAATGATCTAAAACAAAAGGAAGTCCAAGGCTGACTTCAGAAGTTTCTCACCTCTTTCATCTTTTTATAATTTAGAAGAGTTCTTAATAATCAGAGCTAATAATCAACATAAAATTAAATTCTAGGTAATTAAACATTACATCATAATTGGACAATTTTTTCCTTTTAGTGGAATATAAAAATGTATATTATAATGGATGGTCTGATAAGATTGAATATGTTTTATAGATTTAACATTACTGACTCTTACTATCTAGATTTATATCTGTCTCTATACGTGAGAGATTAGATAGGTAGATAGATAGATAGATGTTGTATCCTGCTTTCTTCACTTCACATTTTATGCCACTATTATGGCAAACTGATAAGTCAATCTGGCCGTTTGACCTGTAAGAAGTAGTGTCATCATTCTCACCTTTGTTTAGAGGTGTCACCATTGCCTCCCTGTTGATGGTAAAACACATAAAACAAGGACATGATGTGGCCTTTTCAAAGCAAAGGCTCTTTTCTGATAGAAGCAGGACATTGTAGTGGAAATGGCTGGAATTAATATGGATTTCTGGGCTCTGAGCTTACCAGCTGTGCTATGTTGGCCTTGCAATGTAACCTCTCTGGGAAGTGTGCTATCTTAGCTTTAGTGTTCTGCTCTGCTCCCCCAGACCCCAGAGTTTCTGAATTCTAGGGTTGTCATGGGAGAGAAGGATGGCATTGTGGCAAAAGACAGCCCAGGGAAAGCTCCCCTGGTTCACCACGGGTGTGTCGCCCCTACTTCCTTCTCTGGAAAATGGGGATGCTTCACAAAGTTGGTGGGAGGAATAAATAAGCTCCTATTACAGGTACCTGGTTTAAGATGTTGGCCAGCACAGGGAAGTACCAGGGGGGCCCGGGGTAAGTCTCCTGCCTCTGGGAGGCACTATTGCCTTGTGCTTTTACCCATGACCTGTGGAATTGCCAGGTTCCAGGGTCATATCCCATTTCACCAAGGTCTACCTTTGCCACCTGGGACACCTTAATGAAGAAATCTCAGTTCCCTTAACTCAAGTGGAGATAACACCATCTCCCAATTGGTGACACTTCAAGGAGCTGATAGGTGTAAAAAGCTGAGCACCAGTGTCTGGCACTTGGAAAACACTTAATAAAAGGGGACTGTTATTATCTGCTTGGCTTGCTCCTCTGGTCTCCGAAGTGTAAGTTTAATGATGGGGGGGTAGGGTGTGGTGGGGAGGGCTCCCAGTAAGTAGGCTGAGGTCTCCTGGGCCCGAAGAGCTAGCTGGGCCGGTGTCAGCGCGCATTTATTGATGGCAGGTATTTGGGGAGTAATTGAGCGCGGCGGCCGGCCCGGGGCGAAAGTGGGCCTCCACGAGCAATTAAATGTGATTAGGCCGAGACCTTCGGGATCCAGCTGGGTGATTGATAACCCGGCCGCATTCCTGCCGGGCCCACGACATCAAACGGGCGGCCGGCCGGCGGGCGGGGCAGAAGGGGCCGCGCAGGGACCCGGCCCTTCTCAGCCCGGCGCTGCCCTTGTCGCCGCGATGCCCACGGTCGCTGGGAGAAACCGGGTGACACGCCATCCTCCTGCCCAGGGTTTACTTCTTTTGCTCGTTTGCCAGGTGCAGCAGGGGAAAAAGGGGCGCCGAAAGGACGTGGTGCAAGGAGCCCTTGCGCGAGGGCAAAGCACCTGGCATCCGGAGTCCCGCAAGAAATCGCTGGAAAGGGGGAGGAAGTAATGGAAAAGGAGAGGACTCGAATGGGGGTAACATACGTAAACGGGAAGATAAAGAATAAATGGAAAACAGAATACTATCAAGAGATGCAAGGGAGGAGTAAAGTGAGAAGAAAAAAGGAATGAAACGAGAGCAAGTTAATGAGAATGTGAAAAGGAACTGGGGAAGATATAAAGTGGGTCAGCCATGAAAAAGAATGACACAAGGAAACACGGAAGTAAAGGCGAGCGCAAACCAGTGTAAGAAAGGGGAGAGATACTAAAGATAGGAGTGAGGCAAAAATTAAGAGACAAAAGAGTGGGGAAATTGAGGAGCAAGGAGCAAGAAGCACTAGAAAGGAAAAGAGGAGGCAGAACTGGTCTGGGTCATTCCTGCTTGGCCCCCACCCCCATCCCAGGCCTGCCTCAGTCCCAGCACTTCTTTGCCCAGAGGCAAAGACTGCCTGGTGCCTGGTGGACCTGGCATTTACCCCCAACAACCTGACTCTGGGGGCTGAGCACCAGCCAGCTCCTTCCTGCTCCAGCTTGGATGAGGGAGCACCCCCCAAAGCCCAGCTCAATCAGTGGGCTCCCTGCACCCCAGGCCTGGGCTGCACAAACTATAAATCACAAGTGGAGGTGCTGGGGGTTCCCGGGGTGTTGCCTCGGGATCCCCAGAGTCTCTGGAGCCAGAGAGGTTTCTGTCTGTGCTGACTCCACAGACGGGATCAAAACAGCATGAAAGAAATCAGAGCGAGAACGTCGGCAGGAGCTGGACTTCTAAAACCCCCTTCCGCCCCCATAGGCTTCAATATTAAAAACCCCCTAGGAGTCTCAGACACTGTATTAATTAGTGCAACCACCCATGAAAAGTTGGGTTTGGAGCAGCATTCTTTGCCCTGTGTGAAAAACCAAGTCTAATAAACAATTGTTAAGTTGGCTTGTTGCCGCTGGTAAATTACATAGCATTAAAAAAATAATGTTTTTCATATTAGGCACTAATTAAAGGTTGGGACAGCTTTAAAACAAGAGAGGGAGGGGGGAAATCAAAGAAAATATAAAAATGTTCTTTCAAGAGTTATGGGAGGTTAATAAAGTATGTCTGTTAGAGTGAGTCTACTTTGCCCCTAGCTACAGCCAAACTGGAGCCACCACAATTGGGTCTCAATAAGATAATGATATTCCTTTCTCTGCTATTAAAAGCCTCCCAGTGCAAACTTAAAATGATTTATTTAATTTAGGAAATTATGAGGTGTAACTTCAAAGCCGGAGCCGTTAGTAATGGAAAATACCAGGTTGTTTAAAATTATAATAATAATTGTTTGGAGGACTCAAGACATCAAAGTGTTTTCATCAACAAACGCAGAGGGTCGGAGGAGGTTGGAAAGAGTTTGAGGAGGTGATGGAGTTTGGATTTGATTATTAGGAATCTTATCAGGGCAGGATTCAGGATTCCCGCAGCCTGCTACTCTGTTCAGCTTTGAAGTGTGCTATTTTGGAAAGTAATTTCACTTGCTTTTTATTTAGCTCCTAGCAGGGAGGAGGTGAGAGGGGTGGCTGGGGGCTCAAGAAGGGTATAAGGGGTCCAGGAGTTGACAGCTGACTTTTCCTCTTTGCTCTCTGACCAATTTCATTAATGAGTCCAGGCAGCATCGCCAATCCAGAAAACTGGGTGTTGTTTTTTTTTTTACTTACATTGAAGGGGGCACAATCAACTTCACCAACCAGGGCCTGTGATTTCAGGGAGGGGTGTGTGTGTGTGTGACGTGGATTCTTTTATAAATGAGGTTTATGTTTATTCCAAACCCAGCAGTGGAGAGGGGGTGGGGATGGGGGTGGGGGAATGGCCTCTCCAACCCGTGGCAAATGAGCAGCTTTTATAGCAAAGAATGGCCGTGGGAGTTTTCATTCGGTCAGACAAGGTTCTGCTCAAAGGCAGGGATTCTCTTTTCAGTCAGGTCAGGCAGACAGTTTGCCAGTCCCTGCTCTCAGCCAGGCCTTAGCTGCCTATCTCCTGCCGACCCTGCCCCAGCATCGCCTCCTGGGGTTTGGGGGAGATTGGTCAGGCTAAGGCCCAGGTCCCACCTCAATCAGGGACACGGGTGGGAAGGCACTCACAGCAGTAAGCAGGGAGCAGATGCACAGAGTTTTCAGGCCTGGGGTCTTGGGCTTTGGGATTCCTGTAACTCTCCAGGTCCCTACATAATGTCTGAGGGCTCCTGCAACCCTCTGCCTTTGTCAGCCCTCATGCCCATCTCCTGGCTCACACTTAGGCCTGGATTTTTGGTCTCCTGAAGCTATGACCTTATTGAGCCTCAATTTCCTCAACCAAAATGCGCATCTTTAACATCGCCCCAGGAGTTCACCTTGTCAAAATGAAGTGTGAACAGTACGCCTGGTACCGCACTTAGCAGGAGCACAAGAATTGTGATTTTCTCTTTTCTTGCCCTTTTCCCCCAAAACAGAGCTGTCTTTCTGCAAAGTTTTGGATGCTAACTTTTTAAGTATGGGAAGGGGGGGTGAATTTGTGTGCCAAGCTTCTGGCAGCCCAGACGAAGACTTCCAAAGTGTACACACTGGCATCTTCAGTTTTAATTTCCAAGGCGCGGCAGCGGGGATCCTTAGTGAGTCAGGGTCCTTCTGCCGCTGCAAGTTGTTAGTCTGGTCACTGAAACGCCAGGCTTAGCAAGTCTGACCGAAGTGGGGACCGTAGCGACTACCGAACCGAAAGCGGGGCATTTGGTTCAGAGGGACCCCAGAGGACGCTGCACCGCTGTGTCCTGAGCACCTCTGGAAGCGGTCTGGGCCCAGCAACCCGTCGCGATTCTCAACTCGGTACCTTCTCCACCCAGTAGCACTGGGGTCTTTGTTTGCGCCTGAACAACTCTTTTCTCTTCTCTGGGTGTCAGTTTTTCTTTGGGATTCGGGTAGTGTGCTGCCGCCCAGACGGCTCCCAAAACACCCCGCAGTCCACAGCCCCGATTCTCCGAATTACACTACGGTTCGCGACCCCCTTTTTTTCACCCCCGGGCAAGCCGAGTCTTAACCCGGAGCAGGCATCTCCGGATCCCCCACCCGGAATGAGATCGCCCGAGGCTGCGGGGTCCGAGCGGCGCCGGGAAGGAAGCTCCGTGGACGGGCTAATTAGGGACCCAACTTGGCGGCTGATGACGAAACCTGGAAGGGCTTTGGCCTTTGGAAAATGCATACCTTAAATGAGGAGGGCTGGATAACAGGCTGGGATTAGTTCAGGCTGCGGAGCCTGGAGTAATGGCAAAGGCGCACATCGACTTTGGGACGTTCCCGTGAATCTACTAAGGAGCGGAGCCCCCAACTTCGGAGCAGGTCCCCTGGTCTGGATCGTGCTCCACGCTTGAGCTGGGGAACTTCTGAGACTCGGCTCCCAAGCCCTGGGAACCTCCGCCCTAGGAAAAACAATTTTTTTTTCTTTTTCCGTGTGTGTGTGTGTGTGTGTGTGTGTGTGTGTGTTTGGAACCCACTTCCAAACGGGGTGTTGGCACAAAGGGAACATGGTGTAATGGGACAAAAGCGCTAGTCCTCCTAGGTGGATATGCCAGTCTCCCCACCTCGATTTCGCAGCCAGAAGTTTGGGGTTCTGCCTGGTTCTCAGGGCCACCGGAGCTTCCAGTCCGAAATCAGAACTCATTACCCGTAGCTACTTGGTTCACGTGTGCAACACAGAGTTTAAAAAACCCTTCTCCACACCTCCACCCACCTATTGCCAATTTATTTTAATGGTGATGCCTTAAAACCCCAAACCTTATTGCGTCTGTGTCCCATGGGAAGGGAAGCTGGGATGCAAAGGGAAACTTCAAAAAAACACTTTCCACTCCTGGAATCTAAAATAACATTGGGGATGAGGATGAGGGGTCTCCTTGGAAGAGATAGGAATGGTGAAGGGAATGCGATTTGACACACTTCTCAAAGGACTGCAGACACCCCCACGCCCCGCCCAGTGAATGCACCTAGTTATCATCTCCATTTTTGAGGAGCTGTAAGGTCTCTTTCCCTCATCTTTACATTTGTTGTTGTTTTGGTAGCCAGGAGATTTCAAGTTCAAGATTTTCCCTCGATAATCTACAAACCTCTCAGATTCTGGCTGATCACCATACTTCTTTCTAAGCTCATCTTTCACTGGAGCTTGAAAAACTAATAGCAACTCCACTTCTTTTCTATGAGTAACAAATGCCACTAGAGGAAAACATTTCAAAGGATTTTGCTGTTTTCAACTAACTTCCCCTTCTCTGAGCTGAATGTGGCCACAACTTCTGATTGATTCACATTAAAATAATAACCAAAATCACCAGCACCCCCTCCCAATCTGGGTGGCATTTTTGAGCTAAGTCTAGCTAGGAACTAAAAGCACCTCTGAAAATAATTGTGAGTTTGGACAAACTTTACTGCAATAAAACAAACATTTAATTTAACTCAGAATAAGAGATAACTCTTCAATAAAATATATAAAATTATACAAGGCACCCTTTCAAAGGGATAAAAGTATACTGCGGGGAGGAGGTGGGAAGATGGATAGAAAGATGAAATACCAGGGAACTCAATGGGCCGTTTGACAACACCATTTCAGCAAGTCAAAACATGGCTTTACCCTCTGCCCCCAACATGTTAAAAAGTATATAAATTTATCTAATACACATAGCACATACAAAAAGTACAAAAACAGAGAAAGCATGATTTTTTTCTCTTTCTGGATCTAGTCATTGTTCAAGAGTATTAAGCATATTGGCAATAACTATGCCATTTTTTTCAAGCAGAGAATTTCTACCTACCCCCAAATCACCTTAGCCATGTGTGAAGACTGACATATCTAGTATTTCACAGAAACCATCAGTTCCTCTCAGCATGCTTTAACTTTTCACTCTCCAATGATCTGAAGTGGAGTTTAGCAAAAACCTTGAGAGGATTTAGGAAGTACTCAGATTTTCCACCTTAGCCGGAGGCATTCTCCACATTTGTCTTATCCCCCTTTTATTAACCTTGCAAACACACACACACACACACACACACACACATAATGGTACAACTTAACAATGTGTAACAACCAAAGATGGTAGTATCTAACGAGTTTTTTAATGCATGTAAAAATGCAAAAACATGACATACTCCCTTGACTTTGAGGGATCTCTCCATACCTACTTTCTATGCATATTGTGGCTAATTCTATTATTTGTTTTCCATAAGCAAAAGTCAATCATCCCGTCTAAATCACCAAATTTCAGCAATTTTAAGCAAATCATTGTCTCCCCCTATTTAAAAAAAAATCAAGTAGACTTCAGCAGTCTCTTTTAGGAAGGTGATATATAGAAAAATGTATATATATGTATATAAATTTTGCCTTTCAAAATAATTTGAATTTTTCTGTCTGCTGTATAAAAATGTATTATATTTTATTATATATATTTATATATATATATAAAAAACCACCAGAGCCAATCTTTGTGAAAGGAGCAGGGGACCTATGAAGATTACACCAAGAGCACAAGGGCTTGGTGCTCGAGTCTAAAGAACAAATGTGAACTACATGGCTTGGCCGCTTAGGGTGGTGCGCGTAGATCTGCAGAGCAGGAGAACTGGCTTGGTACTGCCTTCTTGCAGAGGGAGGGGGAACCCTTTTCAACAGATATCCATCATGGAGTCTATTGAGCTGATCTTCCTTAGGAGAGATGGTACATGCCATATCCCACTGGAGTTGCATAGAGTCCTACGGGCGGGATGGGGAGCACAGGTCTGTGGAAAGGATAGGACGCTCCATATAAGGATGCTGCTTGCAGGGGTGAGTTGATGGGGAAAGGGAGGCTGAAGCCAGAAGGCAGCATAGGTTTTGCAGCCATTTTCAGCTTTTCCAGTTCTGCCTCCTGCAGTCTTTTCGCCTTGGCCCTTCGGTTCTGGAACCAGATTTTGACCTGGGTCTCTGTGAGGTTCAGAGAGCTGGAGAACTCCGCGCGCTCTGCAATGGAGAGGTACTGTTTCTGGCGGAACTTGCGCTCCAGAGCAAGGAGCTGGGATGTGGTAAAGGGTGTGCGAGGCTTCCGATTGGTCTTGTGTTTCCGCAGGGTGCAGGTGGTGGGGCTCATGTGTCCTAGAGAACAGAGAGGGAGTGAATTAGCCAACGAAAAAGTGTCTTTCTCTGCAGGTCTGTGAGTACAATGCAGTCCTCCCCTCTGCATCTTTGGAAAAAGTTCCAAGATCAGATCCCTGCATGTTTTTTTAAGGGGAGAGGGATTGAAAAGATTCATATTAAATGTATTAATTGCTTGATTAAAAATATATTGAGACTTTTTACAAAAAGCTGGGGAATCGGAATGGTCTCATAGAACTATGGGAAACTGCTAGAGATTATAGAAATAGAACCTCTGAACAGACCCCTCCTATGTCAAGGTGGCCAAGTGTTCTGAGGAACAAAACTCTATCTCTTCTGAGCTAAATTTCCATTGTCTTGAAAATGAGGGCCTGGTTTCATAATTTTAACTCTCATTTCCCTGGGATGCTGAAAGAATCACATACTGAGAAGAGAAAGGAAAAGGGTCTTATCAGGGGGGTTGGATTTCTCTACACCAGGAAAAAGTTGGATTGTATCAGCAGACTTAGGAAGGATAATCTTGCAGATAAGGTCTGTGGTAAATTAATAGCATCTTTGGATTTAGGAGCAGCCCCATGCAATAAACAGCCACACAGCCATCATTCCATCCAATCTACAGATTATAAAAATTGACAACATCTCACAGATCTGGATATGGGATACATTTCTTGGCTGGGTGCTTGGCAATATAAACTTTACTAAGAAGGAGGGAAAAATTAGCTCGCCCATAAATGTAAATGTCAGGGGAAATCAGGCTGCCTCCGAATTGCAAGCACGTGATAACATCTTAGTCATCTCCTCTAACCATTCCAGGGTTCAGAGCAAATGTGTCAATAATTAGTTTGTCGCCGGAATTTAGAAAGAGTTAATAACAAGCTCCATGAAGGTATGCCAACAGCATCCAGACTCCACATTTAAAATGAATCCAATTAGAGGCAGTCACAGGACTGGGCATCCTGGGATTCCACCGCATCAACTCACTTAGGGCTTCTTTTCCTGGAGGAGGGAGGCTGGGGAGGAGTGTGGAGCTGTGGGCTAGAATGCTAAACAATTAATTTTCTGCATTCGGCTTTTATGAGCTATGCTAATTTCCCAAATGTAGCCACAATGGTAACTCCAAAGTACTCGTGGGGAGAATGTCGCATTTCTTGTTTAGTTACTTCAGTGGCCCAAGAAAGAGTTTACACTTCATACTTCAGGGTGACACAGCACAAGTCCCAACCCAACCTCCATTTCCAAAATGAAAATGGATTAGTCCTAGTGTGACATTATTAACCTATCACTCTAGTCACTAAAAACAAAGACTTTTGGGGAATCAATCAAAAACACAATCAAGAAACTACCTGACAAGTGTAGACTTTTGCATATGCTAATCCCTAAGTAAACCAGAGGGCCAGGGCGGGCGCCTTCTTAATTTACAAATAAACTAACAGCACCGCTGAGACCCAGACCTGTGAAATGCTTACAAGCCTGGTCTGGCTCTCTGGAGGGCTCGACCTCTCAGTTCAGATACCAAGTTTCTAGCACCTATGCTTGAACCTGCTCTGAGTGGGGAAGCAACTTCAAGCCCGGGCCCAGTCATCGGGGACTGCTCCTAGGAGTAGCATTTAAATCATGAAATCCCAGGGATGGGAAGGGTACTTAGGCATCAAAGTCATAAAGCTAGAGGCATCCTTCCAGAGCACCACTCCTCACCACTCCCCACCCCTGCCCCATTTTAAACCAGCCAGAGGAAGGATGCGATTATACAAAGCAAAACAGCATTTATCCTACTTCCTCCGAATAACAAAACCAGGCCCCCACAGCCTGCCTGCCAGCCTGCCCCAGGCTCATCCTAGATGTTCCCAGGACCCTCTGCTCCTACCACTGCAGGGCTCCCACTGCCATCTCCAAGCCCCAAGCACATGATCCACTGTATGATTTAAAATGAAATGTTTTTCAGAATCTCAGATTTTCCTTATAGAATGATCAGCTTCAAGGCCCAAGATTGCTTTACTAGGAAGGGAAGCACTTAGTGTCGGGAATGTTCAGAGAACAAATGGGGAATTGCCATCCCAGAACTCTGTGGCCTAAAGATATAGGGAATTCTGACCCCCCAGACACCACTTCTAAGGCTGGAATACTTGATGTGCCCCTGGGTATTGGCCCAGGCTTAGGAACAGACGGGCAACTCAGTATCTGTCAAAGAAATTAAGTTCCTTAAAGTTTCTAAACCTCTACCACTATCAATAAAATGGACCTGTAATACCACAGTGTGCTTGAGTACTACATTTTAGAATGCCACGAGCTCTGTCTGCCAGCAGACAGGTGATCATTAAATGTTCCTAGCTATTGGGTTTTTTTTCTCGTCACTCCTAACCTTAGTTTGATTCCTTAAAACTCCCACTGAAATGTCCTATTTGTTAACAGTCAGAGCAGGAGGCTTCTGCCACACAGAGATCAGATAAGATAACATGGTGAAAAGTGCTATAAAGCACTGTGCAAACTTGAGTTTAAATTCTTTGAGTCCTTAATCTCCACACCCTTTGAATCTTTCAGAGTTTCTAAGAGGGTGGAGAGAGATGCCAGAGGGGACAGTCGGTGACGCTTGGGTATATGGCCTTGTTTTGTTCACAAAATACTGCACAGAAATGGAGAAAATGTGACTCTCTCAGGTTTGGAAAATGTCCCTCCATAGCTTTGCTCTCTTTCTTATCTTTCCTAGAGGTGCTAGAGGTGCAGCAGGGGGTAGATAAATGTTAAGAGTTATAGGGAATAACTTCTCTAAATTGCAAAAGGACTCAGGGCCCAAAATTGGATGTCAAGGCTGGAGGAGAAATCAGTTTTTCCTTAGTTTCCCAGGCCGCCTGTCCCATTGGCAGGAAGTGGGGTGCAGGTGTCTCTGGAAAAAGGGCACCTTACTGAGAAACAGGGCTTGGACACACCAGGGGCACTTGTCTAACTCAGAGATTGTTGGTGATCTGAGCCAAGCAAGTACAGTAAGCTTAAAGTCTGGATCTGAAAGATAGGGCTAACCAGAAGTCCCATGCCTCTGCCTACCCTTGGGGGTTCTATCTCTAATCAGGATCTGGTAAACTAATGAGCATCACTTTATAAACTCTGGAGCTCTCCTGAAATGCTGTTAACTATTACTATTAATCAAGCTGAGCCCTAGCGCTACTGACCCCAGCCTGCTCCCAGCTAAGACCCGAAACTCCACAGAGCCAGTGCCAGGTTGGCTGCGCGGAAAACCGGGAGACACACCCCCCCCACCCCCCGCCCCAGCCCCACACAGGGCATCATTCTGCCACCATCCCTTCCAAGGGATCCTGCTTCGACACCGCGGGAGCCATGGAAGAGAATGATTTCTATGGAATGTCGGGGTGGGTTACATTTATCGAATCTTTAAAATGAGGGCACGTTTAGAAGGGTTGTGAACTTTGAAAGAAGGTAAGTCATCCCACCTCTGCGTGGCACATATTCGAGTACTCATTAAACGAGAATCCCTCTTCTCTTCAGATAAGTTAAACAAAAATAAGCCAAGTGGCCAGAGCGCAGGACTGAGGTTTAAAGAAACCCACAACCGAACAACCCAGGCAAATTTAGCTGGAGTGAACCAGTCAAAGACCAGCGAGTCCGCAATTTTGTCGAACACTTTGTACAGCGAGGGGATGCCGAACACGCGCTAGACAGACATAACCTAGGGGGTGTCCTGGATGGAGCCAGCGCGCTGAGCTCTGGGGGACATCAAAGAGTCAAGAACTGCTAGACCTGCCTTCCGCGACGTTCAATGCAGAGGGGTCTGCGTACCTCCAGCCTGGAAGATCGGCCCCCAACTCCCTCCAGTACCCCAAGCACCCGTCTACCCCTGGTCCCGGCCCGGGAGCACACTCACTAGGCGGCGGCGAGTATCTGCCAGCTTCCTGCATCCAAGCCGCTCCGTCTTCTGAATTTTCCGACTTGACCGAGGCGGTCTCGAAGGGCTTGACCAGCGGCCCGGGACTGTGCGCCTCTCGGGCGCCGTGTCCGGGCAGCAGCAGTGGCCGCAGGGTGGCTCCGGCGGAGGCGCTTTCGGCTGGCAGAGGGGACGCCTCCTTGGGCGGCTTCTTGTCCGACATGAGCGCTTCCACGCTGAAGGGCAGGCTAGAGACCTTGACGCGGCGCTCCTCCGAGCCCCCCTCGGCGCCCCCAGGCCCCGGGCCCGGCCCGGCCACCATTGCCGGGCCCTCTTCATCAGACGAAAACAGGTCACTGCCTTTGGACGGAGAAGCCATGACTTCTCTGTCCTACGTAGCTCCCGGCGCGCGACTCCGCTGGCAACCCGGCAGCGGCGACTCAAACTTTTTGGGGGGGAGACGGGAGGGGCACTCCTGGAGCCGTGCCTTTCCTCCAAGGGGAAGTGGGAGACTCCGCTCAGCCAATCCACGCCGCCTCTGACGCTGACGTCACAGACGCTCGCTTCTGATTGGCTCTTCCAGAAGAGGCTCGGGCCTTTTTTTTTTCCTGTTTGAAATAAATTAGGAGTTAATTACAGAAGCAGTCAGCAGAGTTGTTATTAGGCGATCCCTCAAGGGTTATAATCACGCCAAAACTGAAAAGACCAAGGCGTAATTAAGGCCGATTATTTAAAGAGGAAGTTCGCCAGTCCCTTGTCTTTTCTCTTTTGACCCCTCTTTTTAAAAGTTACCCCGCGCCTATACCACTCCCACCCCCATCACTAAAACTAGTTGAAAATCTGCAACTGACAGTGCAGAAACTTTGGCCAAGCTCTACCATGCGCCAAGACTGGGCTGACTTTATAACTTTAGGATTAGCACTGAAGAACACGAACCAGTGTCCTTACTGAGGGAAATAATACATGCAAAGCATTTAGAAGATTGTCTCACTCGGCTTTAAGCAAGTGTTCAATGACATCCGCTATTATTATTACTCCCCTCGAAGAAACGGGGCCACAGGGAGCCGGAGAGGTTGTCAGGGGTTTCTGGCTTCTAAACAGTCCGAATGGAAAATTTAAACCAGAGGTCCCATGTCTGCCACTCAAAACAAACAAACAAACAAACCCCAAAACTAGAAACTTGGAATCCTCGTGTTTTCTTTTCCCTGAATCTCCTTGCTGGGCGACATCCGGAACCTACCTTTTTCTCAAGACTACATGCATTGTGTATTCTTGTATTTGTCTGAGCTTATGTTTGTCCTGTGTATTTGGGTGCCAGCATTTGCCTTGGGGGGTAGGGGGATGAAGGAGGAAAAGGCGCTGATGATATTTAGTGCTTCCCTCCCCCTCGCAAATCTCAGAAATTTCAGGTTTTCAGGTGTGCATATCCCAGGCCCATGTACCTCTTTGGAAAGCACATTTTCACTCACTGCAGCTGGTTTAAAAACAACAACAACAAAACAGCAACCTAGATATCTCCACCCCACCATAAATTATACTCTGGGTAATTACATCTCTGAAACCTTGATGACTGCCTCACGCCATGGAAGGAGAGTGCTCTGGCTCCCAGTACCCAGCAGCCTCCATCTCTCCGCAGGCCATTCAGCCAAGACTGATGACTTCAAATGTACTTTTTCCAAATTGTGCTACTTTTCCCTGATCTGAACGATTATCCTGCCAGTGAGGAGGGTAAATGGAAGTCTCCTAGTTCAGGGTCAGGCGCCCAGAAGATGCTTGTAAGCTCTTCCCAGAACCCAGGACATTGTTTTTGTTTTTGTTTTAGCACTGGCATGACCAGGGTTTGAAGACTACTTCCCAGTTCAAGAATCTTAGAGACTTGACCCCCAGATCTACTTCCCAGAGCTCCTCGCTGACATACCATTTCCTTCATCCCCAAAACACCTTTGTCTGGAGTATAACTGTGTTGCCCCAGGGTAACCACCACAGTCATTATTTGATTCTGAGAGGATTAAAAAAAAAAATTCTGCATTGGTCAGTTAATTCAGTTTGATTAGCAATGGTTCTGAAAAAGCTAAAAAGTAAAAAAGCCCCAGCCACAGTCTTTTAAAACATCTGGGTCCTTCACCCACCACAGCCAGGTAGCACATTCTTGTGTGTGTGTGTGTGTGTGTGTGTGTGTGTGTGTGTGTTTCCCCAAACAAACTGGAAGCTCAGAGAAAGTTAAAAAAAAAAAAAAACTATGAAAGTTATCTGGAGATGTATGCATTTTCCCCTTGAGTCATATTTGATGATAGTTGGCTTGATATGCATCTCAAATACAGTACAGGTAAATCCAGATTAAGTGTTGTGCCTTCTAGAGGTACCCAGCAAGGTGCAGGCTATATATTTTGGAAGCAAACCTAAAATTCGTTTAGCCTTCAGCTGCCAAAGTGTACAAAAGGTTTCAACTTTCATTTGTTTTGTACCCAGCTACTGTTTTATAATTGTCCCTCAAAACTTTGCAGGCTCATTTCTGAGATTTTTTTTTAAAATCAATATTACTAGAACTCTCAAGATTGAATAAAATTTTCAGGGAAAGGAGGACCCAGGTTCCCCTCACTGCTCTCAAGTTCTGATAATGTGCAGGCAGAGAAAGAAAATTATAAAGTAAGAAATAGGCAAATAGCACAGATTTAAAAATGACTGATGTTCAAAGCCAGGGTGTCAGACATTGACCAGAATTAGGAAAGAAGTCTGTGGGCAATCAGCTCCTTTCCCAGCTCTCTGCTGGGTTGGAGAACATTCAAGAAAGGGTCTCACTTCTGCTGGGAGCAGGGTGGAAGCTAACATTTTATGGACTACCCCATCTACGCCTTTGCTCCTGCTTTGGCTACATTTTTAGAACGGTTTTATTTCCTCTGATGCTGGCGGTGGCGAGACCTTAGAGTTATTTCTCACGAAAGTTTTTTTTTTTAACCTATAAAATGAGAAATTACCCCTACCTCGGATGCCTCTGTGGTAATTAATTTCCACAGGCCACCTAAAGTAATTAGGACGTGTAGGGGTTCGATAATAAACCCTGTTATTGTATACCAAAACAAGAACAAGTTACTGAACTGCGGATAAAAAAATGAGGCTCATCGCCCGTCGTCTCCGAGTTCACGGTCGGTTCTTTACAGAATCTCTGGGGCTGAGAATTTGGCCCGGCCTTAAAAAGAGCGCTTTTGGGACGGCTGACTTGGGCACTTTGCAAAGCAACGTCTACGTAGCTGCAGTATTTGCCGGCAGGATGGTGGGGTTCCAATCATAACTCAGTCACTACCAACCATTCAACTATGCAAGAACTTTGGTACCTGAACCTGTCCTCCGGGATCGCACTTGTTTCTTCCA
Source organism: Scalopus aquaticus (assembly GCA_004024925.1). Taxonomy (NCBI): domain Eukaryota; kingdom Metazoa; phylum Chordata; class Mammalia; order Eulipotyphla; family Talpidae; genus Scalopus; species Scalopus aquaticus. The sequence continues at coordinate 58,963 of PVIJ01005671.1, forward strand.
ACACACTGCTCCGGGCGAAGATTATTTCCCCATTTCACAGATGAAAAGCCTAAGGCTAAGTAGCGCTAAATTTGACTGTCCCAGGTCACGCAGGTAGGAAATAGAAGACCCAGGGATCCCCCTCATTCCCCCAAGTGGCACAGGCCGCTGCGCGCAGACCCTCAGTGTTCCGACTTCCCTCGCCCCCGCGGCACTTCGCGTGAGCCCAGGCCAGGTGGAACAGTAGTGCATGCACACAGCAAATCGCAAGGTGAAAGGCTCCTTGCAAACTGTGGAGGGTTGCGCGCGATTCGCAGCCTTTGCAACCCCCAGGACTGATCGCTGAATCTCGGCTGCTGGGAGGAGGCGGGGGAGGGGTGACGCCCGGGGGGGGGGGGGGGGAGCTGTAGACGGGCCAGGGCTGCGGGCAGGCGCCAGGCGCTGGGAGATGAAAGGCGGGCTCCGGGGGAAGGGGCTGCGCCGGGTGACCGGCTCCAGCCGCGCCGGGCGCCCCGCCCCCGCCCCGCCCCGCCCCCGCTTCCTTGGGGCAGAGGCGGCTGCCCGCGCCGGAGCCGCGTTAATTGCTCTCGGCCTCGGCACTCAGCCTGCGCGGAGCCGGGACAACCTCGCTCCAGGAGGAATGACAATTCGCCCTAATGGGACAACCTCGCTCCCAGAGGAGTGACAATTCCTCCTAATGGGCCGCTCGTTAGCGGCCTATTCTCCCGAACCCGAGTATCAGAAGCGGGCAGACAAGCGGGCGCCAATGTCCGCCTGGAATTCCACAACACCGCTTCCCCCCTTCAACCCCACCCCCAACCCTCCCAGCCATTCGCTGTGTGACCTCGGGCAAAAGACTGCTCCTCTCTGGACTCATTTTTCTTACCTGTGCAGTGCGGGGAAGGACTGGGGAAGATCGTACCTTTAATTGGTGAGCATATTTTAGAGAGATCACTTTCAGAGTTACACAGCCAGTGAGAAGGGTAGACTGGCACGCAGGGTCTCTGCGTGAGGTTCTTTGGGAGACAAATCCCTTGCTGGTGAAGTTCTGGAAGCTCAAACCGGTTTCTTCCCGCCACTGCTCATTGAGGTCAGGACCTGAATCCCAACCTGCACTGGAGAGAAGAGACCTTTGCCTAAGCATTGTGCAGATTCTATAAGGCTGCCTGTAGCCTCTGTCTTTGTGCCCCACCCCCCACACACCTCATTTTCCAGATGAAGAAGCAGAGGCTAGCCTGAGATCTGCCTTGGGCTGAGTCTAATTTCACACCACCCCCTAGAAGAACTCCAGGACAAGGAATCTGTGGCATGAGGAAGGGTCCAAATGGAGACTGCTGGTCTAAGATCTGCAGCCTAGACAGGGATGGTCTGGTTCAGGGAAACTTTCAGTCCTCTCTTCCTCACCACAGCAGATGTGAGGGGTGTGGAGACTTAGGAGTACCCCGCCACTGGTGTAGTTCTATCCAGGGCCTTCTTCTACCCTCTGCCAGCATCACCACTCTGGGTCTCAGTAACCTCTTCCAGAAACCAGGTACAGGAATGCCCAGCTTAAAAGGGCTGTTGGTGAGGACAAGGTGAGAGGCCTTACACAAAATCAGTGCACAGCACCTGTGGCTGTAGCAGGCACCTACTTTCACCAGTGGCCACAGAGCTTGTTTCTGTTTTCCAACTCCCAGAAGATCCCAGCTGGCAAGGCGGGTGGGCTTAAAACCTGTGGGACTCTGGATAAATCACTTCACCTTTCTGCTGTGATTTCAGCATCTCTAATAGGGAAGTGTCTAGCATTCAGTAAAGGTTATATATTATTATTGTTTTAAAATCCTTATTGATCTGCTTTGCTTTAACCCTTTTTTTTTTTTTAACCACTAGAATCAACTGCCAGATGAAAATACATCAGGTGAGGTATAAGGAAAGGGCAAAGAGCTTCTATGCCCTCACCGGAAGTTCCATTCTTCTCAAGTGTTCATCAACCAGAAGCTCCACCTCTCTTTGCAATTGAGCTGCCTGTATTGTGTGCACACTCATTGAGCTGCCTGTATTGTGTGCACACTCATTGAGCTGCCTGTATTGTGTGCACACTCACACACACGCAGAGTCCAGATGTGCTCTAGTGATCCTGTGTTAGATGTTTTGAGACATGAGACTGCAACTTTTTTGGCTGATTCGCAATTCTGTTGAGTGAGGAGTGGCGATTAAGGGAAGAAGGAATGGAGTATCTCCAGTTCCCCTGGGCACAGGTGGCTGGCACTGCCCCAGCCCCTGTGTGCATTAGAGGAAGGTTACCAGAAGCAGGGTCCAGACTCTGATGTTTTTGCCCAGAAAGACCCAAAGTGTGCCCTAGAGGACATGGCTCCAGGAAGCTGGGCAGTAGCCTTCCTATGGAACCGATTCAGTCATTCACGATGGCACTTAGGGCATCTGGCCCTGCCATTCACAAATTCCTCCTTCCCAGTCTCAGTTATCCATCTGTAAAGCTAGAAAAACCACCCATGTGGGGCTGGGCTAGAGCCAGGGTTCAGTAATTGCCAGCTCCCGCTTATTCGTCAAACAGCCCTGTTGATGTAAGGGTCCTGAACTCTACTTACAGAGGAGAAAATGGAAGCTAGAGGCTTGATGATAACAGTTTCTCCCACCTAGTAAATACATGGCAGAGATGGGAATCAGGGTTTGGCTGATTCTAAAATTTATGTATTTTGCCCAAGGCAGAAATTGCAGTAAGGGTGGGAGGGGAGGCATCTGGACTTGCTCACAGCAATGAAGTTTCTACTATTTCCATTTTCTTCCATCTTGACACCCGGGCACTTGGGTCTGGGGTGGACTAAATGCACAACAAGCACTCAGGGGAAGGACACCCGAGGATGGCTCCCGAATGGTTCAGCAGGAATCTCTAATCTCTCTCATTTGGTGGCTTCCATATTATTTCAGATTTAAAACTCAGCTGACCAGGCAAGGGGAGGAGGGGAAAAGGAAACATGGAGAATTGCTTAATGGACATAATTATATTTTTTAATTAAGGAAAACAGAATCTCTTCCAATTGCTCCACCCCCAGTTGCCTGGTAGGGAATAAGCAGTTTGCTTTACCTTGAGGATGAAAACAATTAGAATCAATTATTCTGAATTTTGTTAGTCATTTCTAAGGGAGGGGTTGGGACATTGGAGCTGGGTCCCAGGCTGGTGCCAGCCTTGGGAGGGGGTGGCAGAAAGACCTTTCACGCTCTCTCAGGGATGCCAAGACTGTGCCTCGAGCTGTAGCCATCAAAAAGCTTTTACTTGCAACTCAGGATCTCACATGTCAGAGGTTTCCCCTCTCACCTGCTTTCTCACTGCCTCCACTTCTGGTCCATCACCCCCATTTCACCTAAGAGGTAAGTGCAGCTCAGAGAGGCATGGCCATTTGTCCTGGGGCATAAAGGGGAGCTGGGGTAAGAGAGTGTGTCAGCTCTGTCCCTCAAGACACCCTACTCCTGCCAGCCTCCCAGCCTCATGGACCTTCCAGTGCAGAAAACAATTGTCTTTGTGCCTGGATCCAGGGAGGTCTGATTTCAGAGTTCCTGGGAGTTGTCCTGCACCCACAGAACAGTGTCAGGCACCCAGAAGATCCCTGGCACAGTAGGAGCTCATTTAATATTTGTTGGTTGAATGAATAAGTCCAGGCTGGAAACAGTGGCCCAGCTGTAGGGGTGGCTCATCAGGTTCTGAGGCCTCCCCCAGGGACCCAGAATTACCCTTAAATAGCGGGGCGGTGGTCTTCAATCGTAACAATCAGTACAGACACTGGATTCTTGCAGGGAGGCAACAGATTTTTAAGTTGGTCATGAAGAGAAGCTGAGTACTCATTTCACCCCAAACCCTTAACTCACTCGCTGTTCAATTAATCTTTTGCCCCCAACCCCCAAATACTCATTTCACAGATAGAGGAAGAGATGGGGAGGGGAGGCTGTATCCAGTCTAGGGTCATGCACCAAGCAAAAAACCCACTCTTATTTTCATTTGTTTAAAAAATATATTTTTTAATTTTTTTATGCATATAAGAACCTGGGTGTAGGCCAGAGGTGTGTGTGTGGGGGTGGGGGTGGGGGATGTGGCGGTGAGAGGATTCACCAGAGACAGAGTGGGGAGCAAAAAAGGCAGATCTGAAATACACTGCTGCGGGAGCAGTGGGAAAGGTAGGAGAGGTCTGCCGCATCATGCGGGTCAGCTCTCTGGCTGGGAGTGGAACTTAAGCCACAGTGGCTGCAGATAGCTTCATAGTGCTGAGACTTGACTCCTGCATCACACCACCAGGGAGGCCCCACCACCACACCCTTTGACTCCAAGCCCAATCTAGTTGCCATTTATTCTCCTCCAGCCCCATGTCTGGAGCCACCAGATAAACTCAACATCACATACTCATCTCTGTTTGCTCACTCCGGTAATGGCTTGATATTTTTTTCTGATTTTTTATTTTTTGCATTTCCAGTTATTTTTTAAGGAGGTTATGTTTATATACTTGGGTAAGAAAGATCTGAATGGATTTAGAAAAATATAAACTAATAGTCAAAGTTTCTCCTCCCCCTAATTAGAGCAGCTGATGCTTATGGGGCACCGAGTTTGTGCCAGACCCTGTCCTGTGCATTGACAACTCCCAACTCATTTCACCCTGGCAGCAGCCTTCTTGTCTTCTTTTTACTGAAGGGAATCTGACTCTCAGACATGGAAAATCGAGATAAATATAATTTCTCTTTCTGCAGAGAATAGTCATCCCTACTCAAGTAGGAAAAAGTAATCTATGAGATGCACAAACTCGAAGCTGATTTAGTTCTTCCTTGCCCGTGACTTGAGTAGCCTGTGTGTTTGGCAGTTTGAGGCAAGGGGGTCCTTTTCCACTTACTGGAGACTTCGAGTAGGTCCTTCCTCTTCCCAGGCCACTGACAAAATAACAAAGGAGTACAGTTGCATTTCACATCTCTTCTGTGTTCTGTGATAAAGGAGGGAGTGAGTGAGTGAATATTCAGTCTGTTCCTTGTTTTTTTCTACCACCAGCCTGGCTGAAGAGTCCAGGGAGATGGAGTTTAGGGTGGAAGGATCACTAAAGGTAGGTACTACTGGTTGGAAATTCTTTTTTTATCCTAGCTTTTAACAACTATGTGTCCTGGGGCAAGTTCCCCTATTTCTCTGAGCCTCATCCCCCCTATCAGAAATTTGGAGTGAATAATTCTGATTTCAGGGAAATAGAAGGATTAAATGGGCATAAAATGCCAAGAGCAGTTAGTCTCCTTTTGTCCTCTGGTGATGGTGTCCTGTGTGAGAAACGGAAAAGTCTCTGAGTCAGCAGATGGGGGCCTGAGAGGAAACATAGTGGATAATTGTTCATGATACAATTAGAACTAACACTGCTGGTGCGGCGGACAATTGCAAAGAGGCTTACAAAAATGATTTTGCCAAAAATCCTTGGGGCCTTCAGGTAGCACAAGTAAGCTTTACCCACATGGTAGTACAGCGCTTCCCAGAGAAATGATTTGGAGAGTCCCTGGATGGGGCAGGGACAAGAAAGTGGTTCCATTCTCAGTGGGCTGGTTATCCTCTGTGGTACTCAGGAGACTGTCTTAGTACAACTGGAACACCTTGACCATGACTGCTCATGTTGTCCCTCAGCTTCTGGGGCATGGCATCTGGCTGGAACATCACCAGTGAGGACCTCAGGTCCCCACCGCCCCCTGTTTTCAGAGTTAACCTAGCTGTGCTTGCTAAATAACACTGTGACATCAATTTCTAACTTTCTTTCTTTCTTTCTTTCTTTCTTTCTTTCTTTCTTTCTTTCTTTCTTTCCTTTCTTTCTTTTTTTTTTTGGAGGGGGCTTAAAAAGAGTTTATTTAGAGCTAAGCATTAATTAATAGCTGGGTGGGTACTGGGATAAGGCCAACAATCATGATTGTTCTTCCACAAGGGGATAACCATGGAGGTGAATGCCCGAAACTTGGGTTAACACTGATTTACAGGGCAGAACACTGCATTTCCAACAGCACAAAATCTGATTGGAATCCTGCTCCACCTCCTCCAAGCTGGGTGGCCCTGGGCAAGTTACTTCCCCTCTCTGGACCTTATCTGTAAGCTAGGGAATGGTGATCATTCCAATCTGCTGGGTTTGCAGGAAGAATCTACTACAGAGATAATAGAAGGCCTCCCAGCATTGGTGATATGGGGGTAGTTAGTATTATTAGTAAACAATGAATGGGAGAATTTGGTCAAAACACCAGCTTATTTACCCTGGAGCTGGTTATCTACTAGCTCAGTGGTAATTGTAAGAGTGGGGGAATTCTTTGAAAGCTGAGTTCTACTTCAAATACTTATCCTTGTTTAACTAGCTCCTCTTCAGGGCTGATAGGCAGGCTGTCATTTTCCTACCAGCCACTTTCACAATATTCAGGGAACATCAGGACACTCTGCAGGCAGCATGGAGATACCTGTAAGTTACAAATAAGGCAGAAAATGCTGTCATTTGTCCTTTTCATAAATGATTAAACACATTTAATTTGTCCTTTTCATAAATGATTAAACACATTGCCTGATCTGTCCCTTTTTTCCTTTCTTTCATCCTCTCTATCCCTACTCCCCTCCCTCCTTGCCTTGCTCAGGTCCCTGTGTGCTGGATCCATGCTAGGTCTAGAAAGCACATACTACCCACACAGCCTCCTGCCCCCAACAGTCCCACACTCCAGAGGGAAGACAGCCTCAGCCTATCGCTCCAGAGAGATGTTCGAAGGGCTGCCACAAAGCCGGATACCTCTTGCAGAATTCTTTTCCTTCACTCTCACTGTGTTAGTCTGAAGACAGCTCATTCATTATCTGAGTAAGTTGTCAACCTGGGAAAACCAGGAGACTTGCCATAGCGGTCTGCAACTCTGGCATCTCTGTATCAGTTGGCAGGTGAGTAGCCCTAGGTATAGGCTTCCTTTCTCCAGGCTCCAAAGGGGACATGTTTTCTCAGGCTCCAGAGACCAATGTGTAGGCTCTCTGATGGGATATAGCGGAATGTGGTACCTAAAGACACTGGGAAGGAAGGCTATGGGTGCTGGGATGCCTGGGGGTAGGTTACAGGGGCAAAACAACCCAGCCTGGGGCTTTTGGAGGAGGTGGCATTTGGATAGCCTTGAGGGATTTTGCCATGGTGAGAAGCAGAGATTGTTCTTGGAAAAGGGGGGGAGTATGTAAAAGGGATAGGAATTGCAGTGAGCTGACCTGTGTATTTGAATGTCAAAAAAGGGATTGATGGTGACTGGATATTTGGTGGTGGGCATGAAACCTTGAAACCTATGTAGGGTTGTAAATTAATGTTAGCTGAGACAGAGAGAGAGAGAGAGAGAGAGAGAGAGGATGCAAACAGACTGGGGGGAAGAGTGGGTGGAGCGGAGAGGTCTTTCTTCCTTTCCTTTCCTTCTCTTCCTTTTCTTTCAGTCCCTTTTATTAAATTCTTCTTTCAGAAGTTCAAGAGTGATAGATATTCACTGTAGCCAATAAAACAAATCAAAGACAAGCAATAAATAACCCTTCTCGTTTCTACATCCTGCCATCCAACATTGCTAGAATTAATCATCTCATGGGAATTCTTAGACACTTCTAATGACATGCAAATATAAAATAGCAGATAGAATTCAGAAAGGTGGAAACTGATGCTGTGTGTGACTCTCTCTCTAGCTAGCTAGCTATCATCTGTTCATCCATCCATGCAACTTGCTTCACTGTCTAGTTCACATCATACACATCTCATCACAACCTTTGATAAACAACTAGTCCACACTACGATGCATTTAACCAATTCCACATTGATGGACATATTTTCCCAAAATTTTTACTACAACCAACAGTTCTTGAAAAAAGATCCTTGGAAACCCTCTACTCTCACTCATGTTTTTAAAGGTTTAATTTCTAAAACTGAGATTTCTCTGGTCAAGTTATGTATTTTTTAAGCTAAACAGATATTGCCAGATTATTTTCAAAAACTCCTGTTCCAGTGTACATCTCCACGAGCTTCATCCATTGCTCCCTCAGTTCTGCCAGCCTTGGGTACATAGCAACGGTTTAACGCTTGACTGGGACAGGTTTTTGAGCAGGTGTGTTCCATATTCATTTGAGACACTCCCCAGGGAAAATGGGGAGGAGAGCGGGTACTGGAAGCTGTAGGATCTGTGAGGAGGCTGTTGCAAGGTTTCTGTGAGAGGGGAACATAATTAGGAGTAAAGAGACTGGAAGGAATTGAGAGGTAAAGCAGGAAGAAGCAGAGATACCAGGTAATACCCCCAGGTGTCAGAGGGACACCTTGCTGGCCTCTCAGGTCGGACTGTAGATTACAGAGAAGGAGTACCACCTAGCCATAGACGCAGTCTCCCTGCTGCTCACCATCTCAATGACCAGCCACCCCAGGCTTTCTGTCCTCCAATTCTAGATCAATAGCCTCCCTGGCAGGAGTCTGGTGCCAAGGCATCAGGTCACTTAGCGCCCAATGCCATCTCGCTCCATCTGCTCAGGATGTGGGTGATGGGAAGGGCAGGGAGGACAGAAACATGTGCAGGGCAAGCCTTGGAGATGGTCTTGCCAATGAAGTCACAGGTGATGTCACAACGTAGCCTGATAATTAGGCGTGTCTTTCATCTACTCCTCACTGATTTTTTAACCTCTCGTGTACCTGGCAACAGATGTGTTGGAAGCAGCAACAGCATTCAAAGGCTTGAATTTCTAGAAAAGGGCTAGGTAAGTCCAGGTTGCTGGCTGGAGCTGGCGTGCCTGCTGATGCCCCCAGGGAATAGTTTTCTGGCCCTACCCTTTGCTGACGCCCACCTCCACTCTGCTGTTCTCTCTGTTTCTGTTTCTCAGGTTGTATCTTTCTCCCTGACCCTAGAATTGAGTAGTAGTGGGTGTGGGCAGGTCAGCAGGCCTGGGATGGACCCATGTGGCTTTGGAAAGTTTCGCCAAACCTACAAGAAGTTGAGACAGGGTCTCAGGAGGACCAGAGAGCGTCATCAGCACGGGATGGTGTGTGCAGCCAGCTTGTTTGCTCAGCCTTTCAATGGTCCAAGTGAGTGAATAAGTTTTTCTTGACAGTGGTTTCATCTGACTTCATAATTATTCTCCATGGAGCAGAATGTGGGGTTGCTGGAGCCCCATCACTGTGATTTCTACTCATGGCATACCCTCATTGCTGGTTCTCGAGCCGGCACATGGATCTCCAAGCTCATGCCTGGGCATTGAATAGACGTACTTAGCAATCCCGGACGTGGGTTCAAATGTGAGCTGACTTTGACGGTGGATCTTCAAACCAAACACCCCCGTCTCTTGGAAGAAGCAGATGCCATCTATAGTGCATCCACTCTGACCTGGAAATGGCTGCCCAGTGCCAGGGGAAGAACACAGTCTTCGGGGTCACTTAGACCGAATGGGGGAATGTGTGACTTTCCACAAGTAATGTAACCGCTCTGAACCTCAGTTTCCTCCTCTGTGGAATGGGGTGGTAATAAATAACACAGGCCTCTAAGAGTGGTGGGGAGTATCAGTGATGAAGGAGAGCAAGCACCTGTCACAGTTCTTGGCACAGAGTAGGGACTTAATAATTGGAGGTGACACCTTTTGTAAACGATTGATTGAAGTGACGAAAGGAGACCAGCTGACTTTGTAGGAGGAGGAGGGGTGATGGGAATCGTCTGCCTGCTCCTACCCCACTCCATTGCTGCAGCTGGTCATTGGTTACCTAGGCGATGTGCCGCATGGAGGCCTAGTGCTGCTGAAACACGAGCAGCTGCAGAGGCTCTGGGTGGCATGCAAGGCACAGGAAGAGCCAGCTTGCCCATTTGCCGATGCCCCAGTGTCAGCGCTTGTGACTGGTGGAGGTTGTCGAGACGAGGGGCTTAACTCCCATGGTGAAAGGGAGCTCAAAAGCCATCGGTGTCATATTAAAACTAAAATAAATGAAATAAATAAAATTCTTCATTAAAAATTAAGTTGAAAAAGTGACACAAACACAACAGAAATGGGGGGGGGAGTATAGAGGGGAGGAAAGTGCCTCAGATTTGTTTATAAACAGGCAAATAAATTGATTGATAAAGGGTAGTAGGCTCAGAGTGCTTTTTGGACTGACTGCCTCTGTTTTTTATGAAGCATGTTTCCCATTATGAGGGAGAAAGGCAGGCCACACATGGGCAGAGAGAAAATATGCAGACAGGAGAATAATTGGGGGTGTTCGGGTCGTGGGATAATCTGCAAGTTTGTTTTCAAAATGTTCTGGAGTGTTCCGTTACTTCTACAACTCAAAACGAAAATGTTTCAAAAATCGAGTCAAACTTGAATCCTCCTGGAACTTACTCTGTTGATGTGATTTCCTGTAATATGTATGTTTTCTATTGACCGCAGGAAAAGACCGTGGTGATTTTAATTTTCATCCCTCTGTTTCTCTAAAATCCATCTTATATCAATCGTGCCTGATCAGGTGCAGTCAGAATCTGGGTACCATTTTCAGAGAGGGTTCCCTTGCTGGCTGGTAGTGCCACTGTCTCATAGCCTTGACTTTACCATCCCTGTTTACAGATGGGGAAACTGAGGCTAACATGAAGGAGAGCCATTTGCTCAGCTTAATTAGTTATTACAAGGATTAATGTAAGTTTCCCACTTCAGCCCCTGATTTCGTTGAGTTCTCTTGCAGCCCCAAATAATCCCCTTTCCTGAAAAATATCTCCTTCTAGTGTGTCCCTTGCAATATGATAACCTAGACAGCTGTCTTCACACTCCTGCCTCTTACTTGCAGCTGTGGCTCCTCTACGAGCTTGCAAAGGAAGCAGACATAAAAAACTCTATTTCCTTCCACCTCTCCACTCTTAGTCAATCAACATTTTCATTGTGGAGAAAACCTAAGTGTCATCAAAGTGAATTGGATCAAAAATGTAAAGATCTGCTTTGGGAAGGAAAGCCCAAATTCTTCATTGTCCAAAGCACTGCTTCTTTAAATATTTACCAGATTCAATTCTTCTTCCTTGTCACCCTCTTCCTTTGACAAGAACATACCTCTCTCTTATCCCGAAGCCACTGTGGCCTGGTTGAAACAGGCGAAGTTCAATGTTTCCATCATAAGGCATGTTTTTCTGGGGTTTATTACTCAGCTGTAAAAATGTGCTCTAGGCAAAAACTTGGCATATTAAGTCTCATCTCAGAGGTAATTGTGGTTTTTTTTAAAACCAAATCTTTTTTTACAGACAATCTTGGAAAGGGAAACCAAAAGGTCAAGAATTTACTGTTGGAAGCTGGGCTTTGCCCCCCTGGGTTTTTCTCTTTGGTTTGGTTTATTCTATGTCATTTTTGATCTCCTCTAACCAGATATTTAGGGGCAACTTTATAGTACCTCTAATCCGAGACATTCATTCATTCTTCCACAAATATTTATTGGCGCCTACTGAGTGCCAGACACAGTTCTAGACTCTGGAGATTCAATGATCGGGAGAGAGATCCGTGAGACCTCGGTTCTCATGGGGCAGACTCTCTCACACACTTGTACACAAACCCCGTGTGCTACCAGATAGAAAAAAAACTTTGATTTGCAGGAACTGGATGGAGCAGTGGGAAATCAGTGGTGAGGGTGGAGGCCTTGGGGGTCTCATTTTAGATAAGTTGGCCTGGGAAGACGCTCCAAGGAAGTGACATTTTTTTTTTTTTAAAGATTTTATTTTTATTTATTTTATTTTATTTTATTATTTATTTATACATACAGCTGGGGTACAGGCCAGAGGTGTGGAGTGGTGAGAGGCTTCACCAGAGACAGAGTGGGGAGCAGAACAGGAAGATCAGAAATACACTGCTGAGGGGAGCAGTGGGCGAGGCAGGAGAGGTCTGCCGCACCATGTGGGATTCTCCCTGGCTGGGCATCGAACTCGCATCACTGCTGCCAGCAGCTCCACAGGGCAGCACTTAATCACTGCACCACCAGGGAGGCCCCAAGGAAGTGACATTTATTCCAAGATCTGAGATTAAGCAGGAACCTCATGCTCCATTTGGGGAGAAGAGAAGCCAGGAAGAGAACAAAGCATGTCTGCAGGCTGGAAAAAGCCTACATATTTGGAGACTACAAAGACCTTGGTTTGTAGACTTTATTGAAGGCTGCAGTAGGAGAAAGTATCTGATATCTGTGGAAGGGCAGGCGCACAGACAGATCATCCAGAAGGGTGTTAATTTTTATCTTAAGCGCAAAGGGAAGTCCTGAAAAGATGCTTAGTTGAGCATGAAGTGATATTTCTGGAAGATCTTTCTGGCCTCTGTATGGAGGTTAAATTGGGGCAACTGTGGCAGCAGGGAGATCATTGCCACAGCAAAAACAGAGGAAAGGGTATGGATTGAGGAGGAGTTAAGGGACAACTGGACACAGCCTGCGGGGCATGGGACAAGGGGAAGGAGGCTCTGGGATGACCCCAGGTGGGTGAGCAGCTGGAGTAAGCATTCAGCTCCACTCCACGATGGAGGAAGGGAAGGGGCAGGGAAGGGAGAGTGAGAGGGGGAATTTGAGAGGGACTCCCTGGCTTCTGCCCACTGGGTGGTTCTGATGTCTAACTGCATGAAGAGAGTGCTTCCAGGAACTATGCAGGCTAGTGCCTCAGATTCTGCAAACACCCAGCTTAGATCCAGTTTCAGCTCTACTACTGGACAACCCCGGGCTGGATACAGTCAGTCACTGTGCTTCAGTTTCCTCCTCTGAGAAACAGAAATAAGAGAATCTGCCTCACTATTGAGTAAGATGAGTTCATCAGTGTAAGCAGAGCGGCATTCCTATGTGTTAATTATAAATCAATGCAATGGGAACAGCCTCTGCACTTGCTAGCTACAAATTCCATTTGGAATCATGCTGATTGAATCATTCATTTGGCAAACACATCTGGAATGCCTGCTCTCACAGGGCTTGCTCTCTCCCAGAGGACCCAATCAGTAAATAAGTAGGTAGGAGTGGACCAAGGTCTGAGCCGTAAATGACATCCTGAATGAACTTCACCCCCTGACATTTTTACTACACCCCCATCTAGGTGCTTCCTGCTATTGACTGAATTGTGTCCTCCTTTCCTCCTTTCCCATTCATATGTTGAAGTTCTCACCCCTGTACCCTCAATGTGATAATATTTGGATATATGGCCTTTGGGGCCTTACTAGGTCAGCTGCGGTCATGAGGGTGGGACCCTCACCATAGTATTAGTGGCTTTATAAGAAAAGGAAGAGAGAGAGAATGAGTTGGCTCTCTCAGCCATGCGGGAGAACAGGCAAGTCAGGTAGCAAGAAGGTGGCTGTCCACAAACCAGGAAGAGAACCTTCACCAGGAACTGATATGCGACACCTTGCTCTTAGACTTCCCAGACTCCAGAACTGGGAGAAAATAAATTTCTCTAGCTAAGTCATCCAATCCAGGAGGTTTTGTTATAACAACCCAAGCAAACTAATGCACTATCCTTCCTAGTGATGATAGTCCATTGTTCCTTGTTAGGATCTGGGTCTTCCTTATTCTAGTCCATTAAACTTGATTTCTCTTAAATTGGTGGGGAGAATACTGGTGAATACTTGACCATTCCATCAAAACCCAACCCCAAATCTCACAAAACCATGGGCAAAACAGGAACTGTATTTATCCCATGCTTCTCATCCCGCATGGCAATAATTTTTAAAAAAAGATTTATTTATTTATGCATACAAGAGCTGGGGTGCAGGCAAGAGGGGTGTGTTTGGGGGGGGGCGGTGAGAGGATTCACCAGAGAAAGAGTGGGGAGCAGAACAGGCAGATTGACTGAAATACACTGCTGAGGGGAGCAGCGGGCGAGACAGGAGAGGTCTGCTGCACCATGTGGGTCAGCTCCCTGGCCGGGGATCGAACTTGTGCTGCAGTGGCTGCCGGTAGCTTCATGTTGCTGAGATTTAACCAGTTGTGCCACCAGGGAGGCCCAGAATGTTCATTCTCTTTTATGATCAAAGGAATGTAAAGAAAACAGAACTGTGGTACTACTTTTCCCCCTAACATAGTTCTAGTAATATTAAGACATTTCGGAGGGTATTGAGGAACAAATGTTTTCATTCTCTGCCAGTGGAATTACACATAGGTCAACTAGAGACCAGTTAAGCAAGGTAACCTACACATGCTCTTTGACCGAGTTCTCCTGTTAAGTATTTGTATCAAAGGATCTCCTCACTAAAGAATGTGAAGATGCATGCAAAGATGTTCATAGCAGCATGTTTGTGATAACAAATAGTAAAAACATTTGAACTGTCCATTAGAAGAGGTATGTTAAATAAGCCATGATCCAGGTGGGCAATGCGATACCAGGACCACATTAAAAAAAAAACAAACAAACAGGAAGTGATCCCTGATGTAAATCAGAATGATATTTGCTCAACAGGTATTGATTGAATGTCTTTTAGGTGCCTGGTACCTTCCAGACGCTAAGAATCAAGAAGACCAGCTCCTTGAAACTGAACATCTAATGGAAAAAATCAGATAATGAACAAACAAGATACATATTATCTTAAGTAGTGATAAATACCAGGAAGAAAATTAGAACATGGCCTCCTTGGTAGCGTAGGAGTTAAGCCTCAGTGCTGTCACACAGTTACCACTGTGGCCCGAGTTTGATCCCCAACCAGGGAGCTGACCCACATGTCGCAGCAGACCTCTCCTGTTTCGCCCACTGCTTTCCTCAGCAGTGTACTTCAGTCAATCTGCTTGTTCTGCTCTCTACTCTGTCTCTGGTGAATCCTCTCACCCCCTGCAACTCGGGCCTACACCCCAGTTTTTCTATGTATAAATAAATTAATCTTTAAAAAAAAAGAAAATTAGAACAGAGTAAGGGAATAGGAATGTAGGATGAGCCATATGCTCTCTGTATGGGAAGAGTGTTCCAGGCAGATGCAACAGCAAGTGCAAAGGTCTTGGGGTAGAACAGACCTTGTTAAGGAAATAGCCAGAAGTCAGAGTGCAGGAAAGCTGGAAGCAGAAGGGAGAATGGAGGGAGCTAAAAGCAGGCAGCCTTGGCTAGATTCTGGGCAAAGAGATGCTGGGGTATAAATAAACATATTTCCTGGAAGGATATATAGGAAACTCTTAGTAACTTAATTTATATTGAGTGAGATAGATTCTAGCCTGGGAGGGGGGAGAGATTTTTTTTTTTTTGCTTGATACCTTTTGCTATAACAGTTGCATTTTCTGCACTAGGAATATATTACCACAAACTATTTTATACTGATGTCAAAGGCATTATCTGGCCATTTACTGTTTGCATATTTAAAAAATGTTGATGCATTAAACAAACAAAGATGTAGGAATCCCTGTAGGATTCTAGCTGGTGCAAGGAAATAAATGGCTCTGGGGTAGCCTGAAATCCGTACTTCCTAAGCTCTCAGCAAAGATGAGCTTGGCAATGCATTACAGTGCCTTCTTTCCCAACCAAAAACTCTTTTGGTAATGTAAGCGGAAATGCAGATTCCAGGAGTAAGCTTGATTTCATTCAGTGATCTTGGTAATATAGGACTAGTCTCAGGCGCTCAGGAGCTCATTGAGACCTGTGACCCTGGCAGGCAGGACCTCAGAGAAGCTTTGATGGGATGGGACAGCACTGACTTTCACCATCAGACCCTGCTGCTGTGAGTGATGAGCAGGCTCTGTCTTGAAGGTCAGCAGCCCTCTGGCTGGGTCTTCTCCTAGCCCTGTGCCCTGGCCTGGACCACAAGCTCATCTTGAGACTTTAGCCCAGCTCACAACTCTGAGTGAAGACATGTGAGGACAGACCTAGAGCCACAACGGTTGCTTTATTTCCTATACTCCGACTTGCTCCACAATAGAGCTGGCGGGACCCTGGTATGTGTCTCTTGGGAATCTCACATCAACTCAGAGCTGCATGATCAAGACTCATCTGCTGGGAGAGCAGAGCTCAGGTTTTCTAGAAAGATCACATCTTTCTGACCACCAGAAATGAAGTCCAGATTCAGACACTTTGGGGTACCTCAGCCAGAGAAGCCAGCAGGAGGCAAGACCACCAACAGTGTCCTGAGATAACTAGACCCTTTGAGATCAGTGTGCATGATCCACCCCTTCAAGCGAGGCTCTCCAAGTGCCATGTAAATACTAAATAAAAGACGTGGTTTCCAGAGGAGCTGGTGCAATTAATAACATTCAACTAAAGAGGAAACAAGAAGTCTCACTGGACTGAGCAGAAGGTCCTCCAAGAGCTGTGCATAGGCCCACAGGGAACAGTAGTGACAAGTTCTCAATCCAGCTGCACCGGCACCACGTCTGTGATGTGCAGGGTGAGGCGTGTCCATCATTACCGACATTTTACAGATGGCAAATCTGAGCTCTTCTCAGCTGGAAAATGGCAGAGGAGGAACTCCAACCCAGATGTTGGGATTCCAAGAGGAGGTATTTCCACTGCTCCTATACAACTTCCAGATAATTATAAAGTGCATGGCTCTTTATAGTTCACAAAGCATTAAAACATGCATTATCCTATCCATCCCTCACAATAACTTAGTTAGGCAGGAAGTGCCGAGCTAACAAGCTCCGTTTTATAGGCGAGGAAACGTGGACTCGGGAGGAAGCTACTTGCTTATGTCCTCATAATAGTAATAGTAGCTCATGTAAGTAGTGTTTTTGTTGTTATTTTTATTATTGTTACGATCATTAGTCGTGGTATTTATATTATTCCCATATTACAATGAGTAAACCAAGATGGACAGAAATTAAGAAAGAAGATGAGATGTCTTTACATAGCAGACACAGCTACAGCTAGGTACAGTAGCTAAGTTATCTCACTGAATCCTAATAGTGCACAGGAGAATATTTGAAAAGGCCTTTCCTTCCTTCCAATACTGTCCTAGGCACTGTGAACAAAGGAAATTCCTTCTCTAAGCATATATTCTTTTGGGTGTGGGTAGAACAGATCATATACACAAGTAAATATAACCTACACCAGATGAATCTAAATGCAGAGCAGAAAAATAAAGTTAGATAAGGCAGTGGCGAGGAGGGCGGTGTTCACTTAGATACAGCTCAGGGATGATAGGGTGGGCTGATACCATGACAATATGGAGAGATCTGAACTGGGTGAGCAGAAGGGGAGTTTGAAGAATGAGTAAAAGCTGATCTGCTTAGTGGGAAGCACAAGAGAAACCCTAGTGTAATCATAACTTCGACAAGAACAATGAGAACTTCTCTATCTTAAGAGTTCAAAATGTGCCCAGAACATTTTAAATATTGCTTCATTGAATCCTTCCAACCATGCGAAATTGGGGACAGGGGAATGGAAGCAGAAAGGCCAAGCGGCCAGTTTATCATCTCATAACTAATCAATTGCAGAATAAGTCTGGAACCTCCTTCTGCTCTACACCCACGCTGGCCCTCTGTCATCCCCTGTGCACTGAAGGTTTGAAATGAAGTGCCTGCAGAGGCTGGGGAGCAGCACTGGCAAGTGTTGCTGGCCTCCTGCTTGGGGGGACCAGACCCTCCTTCAGGGCCTTGAGGGGCATGCTAAGAAGTCCGGTTTCACCCTGAAGGTGGTGGGAAGCCACAGGGGGAGGGTTTAAGTAGGGGCAAGACAGTGACAGTGTTGTGTTTCTTTGAGAGCTCTAAGCCTGGAAGGGGACAGGGGAGAATGGGAAAATCTGGGGGCAGAGGCACCTGGAGGGGTGGGGGATGCCATTTACGGAGATGAGAGGGGAAAGCGGAAGTTTCCTCTGCTAACTCATGTTCAAGACATTCCATCCAGTGTAAACATTTGTAAACTAAGGCCCATGGACCATTTCGGGTAGGATGTCTCTGAAACTGATGAGAAAACTTCATGTCTTTATTTTTACTGACCTCTAACTGAAAAGGATTGTTTATTTTCATTATAAATGTGGCCACAACCCAGGGCAGCTCTACCAGTAATTGATTTTGTCACTAGTAGACAAAGCCACTGGCTTTCAAGTCACCTTCCACTGCAGCACAGGAAAGGTTTAGAACACCACAAATGATGGGACCCATCGTTTTATTTTTCATCTTTCCCCTTCAGTTCTCTGCTTTGCTGCTCTAAGAGGCAGGAGTCTCTGGCATGGAGGTTCCTGGAGGCTAAGATCTGGTCTTGTGCAACTCTTTAACCTCAGGATCAGCGATAGAGCTCAGGAAATGTTATTTTAATTTTGATTTGATGCTGACATTTTAAAACCAAGAGTTTTGCACACATTTGGATTTCTGACTTCTCTTACGGAATCAGAAGTCTGATAATTCTGGGCTTCCCCAGCAGCCACAGCGCAGAGACTAGAATTAAGTAGTGAGCACCCTGTGGACTGACAGTGCATTCCCCTGGCCCTGTAGCTCCTGAGCATCAGGCACACAGCAGTCCCCCCACCCTCCATCCCCCACCCCTCTGACTGGGGGGAGCCAGGTATGACTCGGGGATACTCTCTATCTCTGGGGACAAACTTAACAGCAAGTAGTGATTCCTTGAAATGGCCCAGACTGCACTACATAAGGACAGAACATGTGAACAAGGCAGCTTTGAACTTCTGACCGATCAGAAGGTAGATAAATCAGGAACCACACATGGCTCCCTGATCCCAGTTGTGTTTTCTTTCATTGAACGCAATTACTGGGAACCTTCATGACACCTAAAATAAAGTCCAGGCTCAGGAGAAGTTGCCAGCACGGCTCTTCCCTCCTGATCCTCCAGCCATGGGCTTCCCTCTCCTTCTTGATCTGCTTTTCACCCCTCTTTATTCGTATTGTCCCCCCTGCTTTAGGTCAGCCTTCTGCCAGCTCCTCATGACATCCTTTTCTCAGCATTCAGGACCTACCTATGTCACCTCCTGGGGAGGGGGTGACTCTGGCCACTCTCTCCAAGTTGTGCCCTTCCCCCACCCAGACGCCTTCTCTCTTGCTATCCTGCCTGCTCCTCTCAAAGCTCTTATCATCATCCAAAATTATGCTCATAACTCACTCGTTTACTATCAGTCTTTCCCAGAATGTAAAATTCACGCTGACAAAGTTCTTTCCTGCCCAGACACTGCTGGCCCATCACCAGCTTCCATTAACACCACTGAGTGCACAGATAGGGATGGATGCCCTCATGCCACCCTGGTCAGGCCCCTGGGTATCTCTCCTCCCTCCATCGCTCACCCAGGGGCCAGAGCCTTTTGATAATTTACTTGACACTTTTGAAAAAGCTGACAGTGCAACCTTTGTCAAAATATTCTCCCAGGAAAATGTCAGTCCTGCCAGGCCCTTCCTGTGGGTCCTCGAGAAAGTCACTTAATGTCTCTGACCTTCTTTCCTTGTGCATTTACTGCACGGGACGGTTTGTGGGAATGACATGCGACAGGCAAAGGAAGTTTCCACGGGCATCTTAGCACATAGTAGGTGCTTGACTAAATACATTGAGTCCTTCCATCCCACCCCACCCCCCAACTTTGCCCTTTCAATTGGAGCTGGAAGAAAGCACGTCAATCACAGCATAATTTATGCAGCGTGATATGCCTTGATTATTCCACGCTGGGTCGGGACTCCTACTGTCCAATGAAGGTCAAAAGGAGGTATGGCTTTTATCTCTCCAGCAACTCTGGAAACACAGGGGGGAGGGGGCAAACTCACAGAGGTTTCCTCCTGAAAACAAACAGATCCTCTCCCCTGCCCTGAATAGCTTTCCTCAATCAAAGCTATAAAAGTCTGCGAGCAGCAGGACTTCGCCCTGAGACTGGAAGGAGCTAATAAAGCATTGAATGGAGAGAGTGACCCCTAACTGGCAGAGGGGTCCCTGCTGGGCCCAGGGCCCGCGCTTGCTGCCTCATGGAGAATCCAAAGGTCACGTGTCATTAGTCAGTGTCTTACAGCGACCCTTTCAAAATTATCGATAAAGGGGAAGGGCATCCTTTCTGGTGCGAATCCCCAAGCGATTTTCTTCTCTTTTTCTTCTTTTTTTCACCTTTGGAAGAGCGACGCTGCAACATCTTTTTCTTGTTTTCTTTCATAAGCAAAAAGAAGAGAGAGAGAGAAAAAAAAAAAAACAAAACGGTTTGAAATCAGGGGTTTCATGCCTTGGGAGAACTAAGAGTTGGGAGCAGATCCTTTTCTTTCGGATGCAGTTTCTCCAGGAAGCCGTGCCTCTGAAAAGTCACTCGTTTTGGGTTCCCATGAAGACTTGCCTGTTTTCGTCCTTGTTCTAAAATACTTCTCAACAGTTCTGTTAAACTCCTGAGGCATATCTCTCCTCCTTTTTTGACCTCACTTTGGCCAAAGGCCTGGGACCTCTGTAAAGACACGAGAATGGTGCACCTTCTTTCTCCGTGACTCAGTTTCCTCTCCAGTACCTGCCAGGCAGCGTCCTGGGCCTGGAGGGCCATGACTTGGATGACCTCATTAAGGCTGGAGGGGCACTTACAGGAGTTAATCAGTCCTTCCTCTAATGGGAGGAATTGCCGCCATCTTATTTCCTTTATTATTTACTTAGTTCCCACAGTTTACAGCTGAGGCCAACATGTGGTTGTGGTCGCGTTAATCTTTAATCCATTAGCCCCGGATTGATTCGATGACATTCCTGGGTTTATAGGTAGTTGTTATATTGCTTTTTATTTGTTGTACATTTTGCAAAGTAATTAAGGGCCGCATCATTCCCCTTCTGAAAATGCTCATTGCAGAGGCAACTCTTGATGGGTGTGGACACGCCTCGGGGTACAGGGGTGGTGTGTTACATTCTGCACTTGGCAGAGAAGGGGAGATCATCTATAGTCAAAATTATCCTGGCAAATCCTTCAGTCACGCACAGAGCACTGTATAGGTGGGTTTGTGTGCAGAACCCTGTGTGGTAATGAACACACACGAACATGTTAAGTGGTCGGTGGGGTCTGTGGTCCTCTGGCTTTGGATCCAGGTGGTGGCTCAGCTGTTGTTTAGAAGGACAGGTGTCATGAATATGTGAATATTTTCTATCTGTAGATACTAGAACCTTGCTCCTCAGGCGAGCTGCTCAGAGGCACCCGACCCTATTGAAATCTTTTCTGTTAAAATTGAATTTGAATGTGCTGAATGCTCTATGCACATGAATGCCACAGTAATGATTTTTTTCCCATGTCGTTTGTAAGTACTGGGTTATGACATTATTTTATTTAAACTCTTTTAAATTGAAGTAACAATGCATGATGACCTAAGGTTCAGGTGTTTATCATTGAAAATCCACGTGTGGAGACTAAGTTCACCGTAAAAATACAATTCTATCTTTACTACAACATTGTTCCCCTTGACACTATATACCGATACAGGGTTGGGTTATTTTAACTCCAAATATATTCATATTCCCAGATATCTCTGGGGGCAGTAGTGGCAGGCCAGCACATGCTACGGGTGAGCCATGTGGTTTATAATGTGTCGAAGATGACAATGAACCAAAAAGTAGGGCCAGTGAGGCAGCACCACAGAAGGGCTAAGAGCAGGATCTCAGGGCACTGCCTCATCTCCAGTGGAAGATTCCTGGAGGGGAAACAGGGGCTGTGTCATCACTGTTCCCCTGGTCACCTCTAGCTGGGATCTAGCTCAGAGCAGGTGCCCATAAAATCTCACCGAGTGGAAAGACTATCAAAAAGGAGCCAGAAGGTGATCAACAAAGGTGGGAGTGAGGAAGGGCTGCAGGTGGGGGATAAGAATAGATGGGAGAGGGGAGACTGAGGAGGAAAAAAGTCTAGGGGGTTTTGGGGGTGTTGAGGGGACCCAGGAGGGCCAAGCTGTTCTGTTAAAGAAACAGTTAAGGAAGTTGAACTTGTTAAAATGAATGGTAGGAGGTCAGGGTTCCATAAGCAGCGGACCTCCATCCTCTGCTCCCTTCCCCGGCCCGCTCAGAGCTCTCTCCTTTGTTCCGTTACCCACCTGCTGCAGTCTCCCAGCTCCGCCTGGTCTATCGAGGATGAGGGTGATGCCCCATCACCTCCGGCTCCTCCAGGCATGACCAGAACCTGGCCAGGGCGACTTGGCGGTCCCTCAGTATTTAGTGACAACTTCTAAATTCCATGGATTATGACTGAACCATCTGCTGACAAGCATTCATTCATTCATTCATTCATTCATTCATTCATGTATTTATACGCCAACCATGTCTTAATTTTTCCCTTCCCCCTACCTCTTTTTGACCCTTTCTCCCTCCTCCTCTCTCTTAACTCCAAAAGCCTCACTTGAGTTATCAATATCTGATAGTTATTAACTCTTTTTCTTTGTCAGTTCATCTGCTTTCTTCCTTCTTTTTTTTCATGCATATGAAATTGTCCAATATTTATCCTTGATACTTTACTACACAAAATTCCCTTGAGCTTCTTCCATTTGGCTATAAATGGAAACAACTTTGGAGCTGAATCCCACTGTATGGCTCGAACACATCTTGATGCACTCATCTATCAGCGGGGTCTTAGTTGTTTCTGACTAGAGCATTTAAAAGCCCACCACAGGGCCTCCCTGGTGGCGCAACAGGTTGAGGCGCAGCACTGTGAAGCTATGCAGAGCCACTGCAGCATGAGTTCGATCCCCGGCCAGGCAGCTGACTCGCACGGTGCAACAGACCTCTGCTGTCTCATACGCTGCTCCCCTCAACATTGTACTTCAGTCAATCTGCCTGTTCTGCCCTCCACTCTGTCTCTGGTGAATCCTCTCACCACCCTTACACCTCTGGCCTATACACTCCAGCTTGTATGCATAAATAAATAATTTTTTTTTTTTAAGTCCATCACAAGCAGTGGTATGACATCAGGCCCTTGTATTCCCCTATGGTCCGCAGATTTAGGGCTTTTCACCCGCGGTATAAAGTGTTCTACCTTTGCATAACTACAGTTGATTCCTCTCTCCTTCTCACCTGCTCCCAGAAAGTGCTTGTGAAAGAGAAAATATGAAGATGCCTGTGTCCCTTGCACAGTGTATTCCCTCGGGGAGCCCTGATATACGAGTCTGGCCTACAGAGCAAAGCAGTGAGCCAGTCACGCCCGGAGCCCATCCCTGGGGAATGGGCAGACAGCTCAAGTTTTTGCTTGACATTTTATTAGCACAGAGATAAATAATGCCAGATAAGAGGCTTCTGGTTTGATATCTGGGGCCCGAGGATCATTGCCTTCTGGGAGAGAAAACATGATGTCTCTTGCAGGGGCGAATCCCAGACCTGGAGGCGGGAGATAGTAGTCAGGCCTGGATGTGCCTCCTGTGGCTTTGCAGCTCAGCGGGAAGTGAGTTTTGACAACAGCAATGCTAATTGATTAAATGTTCTCATCAGAGATTACAGTGCTGAGAGTGATCACGTTTTTTGTTTCTTTCAGGAGAGGAGGGTCTAGCCTTCTTTTCATAGCTCTTTTTATCCAGGTATATTAGGTCCCAAAGTCATGAGAGGCCCTTGGTTAGTTATTCCTGGACCCTGAGGTTCAATGATTCTTTTGTTCATCCTAAATAATATGTTTACTGAAAACTTGTGTAATTGCGTTTGGTTTTCTAGGTTTGATTGGAATTTGAACTTGCAACAGCGTCAGCACTACGCTTTTGAGTCCTGCCACATACAGATGTATGAGTTTGGAAAGGCAATCACGTTCTCTGCGCCTCACTTTTCTTATCTGTTTCTTAAACAAAAAACACCATATAGGTGCAGGTGAGGAAAAAAACAAACACTTAAAAAACATAAACCCTTGGTAAAAGATGCTATTCAGAAAATGAAAAGGCAGCCAACGACTGGGAGAAAATATTCACAATACAGATATTTGACATTAGATTTGTAATCAGAATATACAAAGAACTCTTTCAACTCAACAATAAGAAGACAAATAACCCAATTAAAAAATGAGCAAGAGATTTGGACACTTCACCAAAGTAGTTATGCAAATAGTCAGTGAACACATGAAAAGATGCTCAACATGATTAATTATCAGAGAATTATAAATTAACCACCATGAGAGACCACTACACACCCACTGGAATGGCTAAAATCAAAAAGACTAACGCCACCTGTGTTGGCCAAGACATGAAGCAATCTACCGCACACACTTCAATAGGAAATATAAAATGATACAACCACTTAGAAGAACAATTTGGCATTTTTTAAAAAATAAAATTAACCATATACCTACTATATAACTTATGAATTCTACTCCTAAGTATTTATTCAAGAAAACAATGACAGCTTTTTGTGGGTATGGACAGCAGCTTTATTTACAATAGCCAAAGACTGGAAACAACCTAAATGTTCATCAGAAGGTGAATCAAGGGGCCTCCCTGGTGGCGCAGCGGTTGAGCGCTGCGCTGTGGAGCTGTCGGCAGCAAGTTCGATGCCCAGCCGGGGAGAGTCCCACATGGCACGGCAGACCTCTCCTGCCTCGCCTGCTGCTCCCCTCAGCAGTGTATTTCTGATTTGCCTGTTCTGCTCTCTACTCTGTCTCTGGTGAACCCTCTCGCCACCCCGCGCCTCTGGCCTGTACCCCAGCTTGTATGTATAAATAAATAAATCTTTAAAAAAAAAAAGAAGGTGAATCGAGAAACTATGGTATTCCCATACAATGGGATACTACTCAGCAATAAAAAGGAATAAACTAGTGATAAACATGACAACAACATGAATTAATTTCAAAAATCTGATGAGCAAAAGAAGCTATGCACAGTAAGAGTATATACTGTCTGATTTTATTTATATAAAAATCTAGAACTGGCCAAAAAAAGGTACATTGACAAAAGTAAGCTTAGTGCTTTTTTTCTTGGAGGATGTTAGGAGTAATCCGGAAAGGAACATAAAGGAATTTTCTGGGTGATGGTCTCTTGATCGTGTACAAATGAAGTGAAAATGTATTGAACTGTACACTTAATATTTGCGCATTTTTAATACATAAATTAAACCTTGATATACTAATGTAAAAAACATAATCAGGCCTATAATCCTCATTTTGCAAAGATGGAAACATAACAATTACAATCCAAATTAAGCTGGCTGTCTAGGAAATTTTCTCTCCTAAATTGACCTATGGATCAAGTAAATTCCATTTTATTTAAAGTATGCATACCAGAATGGCTATGATGGTATAGACAATACCAAATATATGCATTATTTAATGATGCTGATGTGGTCTGAGAAATGCATTGTTAGGTGGCTTTGTTATGTGAACATAGATGATCTGGCCTACCGCACCCCAAGGCTAGATGGTGTGGCCTATTGGGACTACCCTTATAAATGTGGTTTGTCCTTGACTGAAATGTCATTAAGCAACATGTGACTGTACTGGTGAGGATGATGTGCCACTGGAACTCTCATGCACAGCTAGTGGGAATGTAAGGTGACAAAACTACTCTGGAAAATTATTGGACAATATCTGCTAAAGCTAAATATTTGTATATTGCATGACCCAGAGATTCTGTCTTGTATATGTAGCCAAGAAACTATGTCCATATGTCTATCAAAAGACATACATAAGAATAAATATAGCAGCACTCTTTGCCATTACTCTAAACTTGAGATTACCCAAATGGAAGTTGCCATGGGATGCCAAAATGAATTAAGGTTCATTCATATATTGGAATACTATACAGCAATGAGAATGAATAAAATCCAGATATTCATAGCAACATTATATTGAACAAAATAAGCAAGACTCAAAAGATTACATGTTGTAGAATCCCATTGACATGAAGTTCGAAAAGTGTTAAAAAACACCTGTGGTGAAAAAAATCTCAACAGTGGTTACTTTTGGTGTAGGTGGTAGCAGGAATTGTCTGGAAGGGGCACGAAGAAATATTCTGGGATATTGGAAATGTTCGATACTTTTTCCCTCTAGTTTTATTAACCTGCCAATTGTTTACATCATTAAATAAATCTGGAAGTACTACTTCACACCTACATATGTGCACCTGCTTCACTCACTCTTCACCAAAGCTCCAGTGTCAAAGCCCTTTCTCTTCCTCCCCATTAGCTATCTCTCTCATCCCCCATTCCCTCTGATAACTTGTACATACTTCATAATCTAAGAGTTATTTCTGTTGTGTATTGTCAGTTTGTTTTCTTTGGTCATTTATATTCTGTAAATGTGTGAGACCATCTGGTCACTTAGAATAATCACCTCAGGATCCATCCATTTTGTTCCAAAAGGCACTATTTATTTTTTTTAATCACTGAGTAGAATTCCATGGAGTATGGCACATTTCTTTAACTAGTCATCTGTTGATGGACACTTAAGTGGATTCCATGACTTGGCTATTGTGAATAGTGCTGCTGTGAACACAGGGATTCATAAGTCTTTTTGTATTAGTGTTTTCCTATTCTTTGGGTAAATACCTAGCAGTGATATTGCTGGATCCTATACCATTTCTTTTTTTTCTTTTCTTTTTTTTTTTTTTTAGGAATCTCCATACCATTTTCCATAGAGGCTGAACCAAATTGAATTCCCACCAACGGTGGGTGAGTGTTCTTTTTTCTCTCGTCAAAAGAAATGCTCTCTATATTGATTGTGTTGGTAGTTCCCCTGGTGTATTTATGTGTCAAACTCATGGAACTGAATGTTTAAAATGGATATATTTTATTGTATCAAGTCATATTCCTATAAAGTTGATTTGAAACCCCTCCTCCCCACCCCCACCTCATAGGTCATTGGGAAATGAATTGGCATACAATAGTCTCTTAATAATTATTATTCTTATCATCAGAGAGAAACATGTAGAGCGCAACATGGTATATGCTCTCATGGGCATTTGGAAAATAGAGAAGTAGAAAGAAGAAAATGACTCCAAACAGCACTATCTAAAAATAACAACGGGGCCTCCCTGGTGGTGCAATGGGTTAAGCGCAGCACTATGAAGCTATTCAGAGCCACTGCAACACGAGTTTGATCCCTGGCCAGGGAGATTCCCACATGGTGCAGCAGACCTCCCCTGTCTCATATGTTGCTCCCCTCAGCAGTGTATTTCAGTCGATCTGCCTGTTCTGCTCCCCACTTTGTCTCTGGTGAATCCTCTCACCACCCCACACCTCTGGCCTGCACCCCAGCTTGTATGTATAAATAAATAAATCTTAAAAAAATAAAAATAACAACGGTTAGATTATTGGGTGAATTTCTTCCTAATCTTATGTGGATATAGATACTTCTTTGCTATGGTTGGTAACACACTATAACATAAGTGATTTTCACATCTTTTTAAATTCTCTGCCAAGGCGGTCTTATTACTCATGCCTTCCTGTTGTTCATTTTCATCATTATAACTAACTTTGTAATGTTTATTATCATTCTAAAAATGTCCATTCCCTCTCCCATGATTAATATCATTTCCTCAGGATAGAGTCCTAAAGGACTCTATAGGACAGTCTTTAAGACCCTTAATGTACATAACCCAATTCCACAAAGTTGGCATCAAGAGCAATACATAAATTTCAATCTCATCACAATGCCAGTGCTAGTTTTTTTTTCTTAAAGAAAAAGAAAACAAAACAAAGGGAAAAAACAAAAGAAACAAAAGACAACAAAACACCTACCACCATCCATTCCACCCCCATCTTATACTCATCCCGCTTGTCATTTACCTCTAGTAACCCGCTTGTTTCTCAATGCCTGCAGGTTATTTTTCTTCTATTTTGTCCTTCATCCACATTGTTCTCTTATATTGTACATGTAAGTGAAATCATCCAACATTTGTCTTTATCTCCTCACTAATTTTACTTTTCTCAATCCCCTTGAGTCCCTGCCATTTTGCTGCAAATGGCAGAATTTGATCTTTCCTCATAACTGAATAGTATTCCACTTTGTAAACGTCACATCTTTTTTATCCAATCAACTATCAGTGGGCATTTATGTTGCTTCCCTATCTTAGATTTTGTAAATAGTGCCGCAGTAAACATGTGGTCTATGTGGCTCATAATTCTTCCAATTGATGGCTTCTTATTTTCTGGATAGATACCCAAAGTGGGATTGCTGGATCATAAGATAGTTCTACTTTTAGCTTTTTAAACCAGGTTCAAATTGCTTTCCAGAATGACTGCACAAATTTCCTTTCCCACCAACAGTGTAAAAGTGTTCCTTTTTCTGTGCATCCTCACCAACATTTGTTGTTAGCGGTCTCTTGCTGTAAGTCATTCTCAGAGGTATGAGATAATAAATCATTATAGTTTTGATTTACATTTCCTTAATAATAAAATGAACATTTTTCATATGTCTATTAGCCTGCTGTACATCCTCTTTGGAAAGTATTTATTGAGATCTTCTGCCCATTTTCTTTAATTGGGCTTTTGCTTTTTTATTAAGTTAAATAAGTTTTTATATACCTGGATATTAACCCTTTATCAGATATGTAATGTGCAAATAACTTTTTCCATTCAGTAGGCTGTCTTTTTATATTTTATTTCACTGTGCCAAAGCTTTTTTAATATGATGTAGTCTCAATTGTTTATTTTTGCTTTCATTTTCCTTGCTATTGGAGTTGATTCCCCAGAGATGTCTCTGTCACTGATGTCATAGAACATATCACCTATATTTTCTTCTATGTATTTTATGATTTCAGGTCTTGCTTCCAAATCTTTAATTTATTTTGCATTTATTTTTGTGTATGGAGTTAGAGCGTGATCCAGTTTCATTTTTTACATGTGGCTGTCCACTTTCCTCAGTGCTGTTTGTTGAAGAAATTTTCCGTTCTCCATTGTATAGTTGGGGCTCCATTGTCATAAAGCAGGTTTTTGGATATGCATGGATTTATTTCTGGACTTTCAATTCTCTTCCATTGATCCATGTTCCTATTTTAATTCCAGTAGCATACTACTTTAATTACTGTGCTTTATAATATAATTGAAATTGGGTACTATGATGCCTTCATTTTCTCCCTTTTTTTTCCAAGATTGATTTAGTTATTCAGGGTCTTCCCTGTGCTTCCATATAAATTTTAGTACTTTTTGTTCCATTTCCTTGGAAAATGTCATTGAAATTTTGATATTGTATTAAATTCATACATTGCTTTTGGTATGATGTCATTTTGATTACATTAGTTCTCTCCATCCATAAAAATGGGATAGCTTTCCATCTTGTAATGTCTTATTCTATATCTAGCAGTCTTATAGTTTCCTTGTATAGATCTTTCATCTCCTTTATTAAATTCATTTCTAGGTATTTAATTGCTTTTGATGGAATTGTAAATGAGGTAGTTTTCTTAATTTCTTTTGCTTCATGCTTGTTATTTGCATATGGAAAAAAAACAAGATTTGGGGGTACTAATGTTATGGCTTGTCACTTTACTATACTCCAGCTCCAGGTTTATTTATTTTTTCAAATGATTGGTATTTGGATAGGTAAAATAATCTTTCCTTTACAGTTGTATTCTTTGATTCCTTAAGACGTTGATCATTTTCCCATATACTAGTCAATCAGTTACATCTGCTTTTATTAGTAATCTTACATTGTTGACAGTCCCCACTTATCAGCAGCAACATTTGAATCTCCTTTGTGGGGAGATCATGGAGCCAAAGGTGGCTAAAGGACTTTACTGAGTTATTGTGCTTACTGTGATGAATGAGAAGTTAAGCCATAAGTCCCAAAGATCTTTTTCTCAAACTTCATTGTGTACAAGAGTCACTTGGTGACCTTGTTTAAGTGGAAGATACCTGGACCCATCCCCTGAGATTCTTAGCAGAACTGTGGTGGGCTCTAGGGTTCTGCATTTATAAGTATCTGAGATGATTCTGATGCTGGTGGCCCATAGAACCATCAACAAGGTAAAAATACCTTCCCAAAGAGAGGGCTGGTTACATGTTTGGGGTGTGTGAAATGAAAGGGTCGAGTTTCATAGCGATTGCCCTATGTGTAAGCTTACATTGGTTAATGTTTCCTGATCCTAGGCCTCCAGTGGATGCTCATTAATTATTATTACTTTTGCTTGGGAAAAGTAGGAGCTAATCATGCAACAGACACACAATAAAGGCTCAGTTGCACAAGTAAACTCAAGTGCTAAGTGTGCAATAGTGTTCAGTATATGTGTGTGGCAAACAGCTATGTTGACAGTAGGCAAAAGCAACTGGTCTTAAGGCAACCCAAACATTTTCCCAGAGGTCCCTGGAAGGTTTCTAGGCTGACTGGTTGGCCTGGGAGGCTGAGGGAAGAAAGTTAAAGGATCAGCACACTTATATTCCTGACTCAACCAGAAGAACTGGCAGATCCTGTGAGCAGGGCGGTCTTTCCAGACCCTGATCATGTGACTCACCCTTTTCCATGGCTTCAATATTGAGACTTGATTCTTTTTATAAGCTCATTTGCTCCTGGTGGTAAGCTTTGAGGGGTCTATTACCTGGCTTATCCAAGCCCCTGCCTGTCCCACTGTCCCCTCTCTTTATCCATCTGACCCCATCTTCCTATAACTTCTGAAGCTGAAGTCTTCCTAAGACCCGTAGAGGGAAATGCCAGTTCTCTTTCCATCTTTAGAATACTGTAGAGGTGGACTTTTTCCTTTGTAAAATATGAACCCTTTTTCTAGGGAGCTGGGTTTTGAATCGAAGGGCAGAAATGACTATTCATTTTCGTGGGTCGAATGCTCTTTTGGTAATTTTGGGATTCTCCTACGTGTTTGCATAATGAACACTTCCTCCAGACTCATGGTCCAGCCAGGCTACAAAATCCTGCCATCAGCCTGGGGGGACTTCTAAAACATAGTTCTGCATAACCACACAGGGGTGGGGAACTTATGGGACTCTGTTCATGGGGGTGTTTGCAAGCATGTGCACACAAGCACATGAGATAGACTCTTCTGATTAGAAGTACCATTTTGTGTGTCAAGTGCCTGCAGAGATTGTCACAGAGATTAGAAGGAATGAAGGTTGGAAGCATGGAGGTTAAGGGAGAGGAGGAAAAAAGAAGAGAGTAAAGAGCCAATTAAAATGATGCCACGGGAGAATATATAGACTGACATAGAAGATGTCTAGGGGAGATTTGTAATCAAAAAGGCAAGTTACAGAAGAGCAAATTCCTTATTTCAATAAAATAAGTAAAAGTCTGGAAGGGTTTATTCATAGAATATTAATATTGGCAATCAATGGTGAGATTACAACAACTTTTTATCTTTTTATTTTTCCATGCTTTCAAGAGTGAATACAATAAATATATCACACTTTTCCATATAGTCAAAATCTATATCCAAAAAGTATTAGATGAAAAATAAATATTCCTCTCTTTATAATGGTGGCACTCCTACTTTTCAGAGTTAAATATATTTAACAGTATTTTTTTTTTTGTGTGTATAATCTTCAAAAAACTCAAAGTAAAATACAAGAGTATGCACATTTAAAAAAGAAAGATTTATTTATTTATGTATACAAGAGCTGAGGTGCAGGCCAGAGGTGTGTGGTGGGGGAGAGGGTTCACCAGAGACAGAATAGGGAGCAGAACAGGCAAATTGACTGAAATACACTGCTGAGGGGAGCAGCTGGCAAGACAGGAGAGGTCTGCTGTGCCATATGGGTTCAGCTCCCTGGCCAGGGATTGAACTCGTGCTGCAGTGGCTGCTGATAGCTTCATAGTGCTGAGACTTACACCCTTGTGCCAACAGGGAGGACCTATGCACATGTTTTTGTGTTTAATGCACGGCTATCATACAAATCACTCTTCTGGAACTTCAAGCTGTCTGACTCTTAAGGTGAGGTTGAATTTAAAGGCAGGGTTATGTCATTATTGATTTCAGTAGTCTCCTCTTAGTGGTCCGGAAGGCCATTGATAATATTTTTATCCAGTTAGAAAGTGTCATATTGTAATTTTTTAAAAATATTTTTTAATGTATGCATACATGCTGGGGTACAGGCCAGAGGCGTGGGGCAGCAAGAGGGTTCACCAGAGACAAAGTGGGGAGCAGAAGAGGCAGATCGATGGAAATACACTGCCGAGGGGAGCAGCAGGCGAGTCAGGAGAGGTCTGCCACACCCTGTGGGAATCTCCCAGGCCGGTGTCGAACTCCCATGGACAGCTCCATAGCCCAGTGCTTAACTGTTATGCAACCAGGGAGCCCCTGTCATATTGTAATTTTAAAAGAAAAGGAAAGTAAGGAAAGTGGGAAAGCAGAATGGCAAGGATTAGATCACCAGGAGAGATATTGAGACAGAGAGCAAAGAATTACAAAAGGCACAAACTGCCAACTGAGCAGGTAAAACAATACACAGCAAGCCCCAAATCTCAGAAACTCTTGGATGAACTCTTCCATTGCCCCATCTTCTAGGTCTCTGAACACCCATCTTAGGGGAATGAGATTTTTTTTAATAACTAGCTGAGTCCATAAATTCCTAGAAGGAATAGTTCAATCTATTGGCTTGCAGATACATACCCTTCTGGCTTAAGTGTTGAAAAATGGGTTTGCTGTCTAGGAAAGAGATCAATGCCTAACTGGCTATCATAGACATGGAACCTAAAACAATATAAAATCATCTCTTAAAAATGGAATTACATATAGAGAGGAACATGGATGACTCTATCTAGAAGACTCAGGACAGATTTCACAGAGGAGGGCACAGTGGAATTGGGTCTTGAAGAATGAACAGGAGTTTCCTAGCAGAGATATAGAAAGGGCAGTTGAAGTAGATGGAACAGTCTGAGCAAAGGTACAAGCATTTTAAAGTAAGTTTTGTTTATTGTGTAATGGTGTGTTGACTGGTAAGGTTGAAATATAGGAAAGTGGATGGAATAGACTAGAAATACAGGTTGGAACAGGTTGTGAAAGTCCTTGAATGACAGGTGAAGGAGATTTGCGTTTATTCCCAGGGCAATGGGGAGCCATGGAAGGATTTAAACAGGGAAGTCACACAATCAGATTTGCAATGTGGAGATAACAGTGACAGATTGAATGGATCCAAAGAGAATTTGGAGCAAGAAGGTAGATCAGGGGAAGACAAAGAGTACTGGAAGTTGTATTTTACTTGTCCTTGATGAGCCAAGTCCTTCGAAAGAGATGTAGCATGCGAATGAGGATGTTCCACATTTAGGCATTTCTCTTATAACCAAATTCCCATATGAGATATATACATGAGTACTCCTTGCCAGATTGCCTATATTAGTTGGAACCATATGAGATTGTTATTTTTATAGGTCAAAAATGGTCAGTAGTGATAATCCCGTATGGTTCAATTTAATGGTACCAAAAGATTGCTGGCAATTTAAATGCAGATCAACAGGAAACCAGTCACTTTGTAGCATCCATATGGATGAGTTAGCTTTATGCAAATGCATACTCAAGCTTTATCTCCAAGACATATTAAGAGCTAACTGTTTTTCTAAGGTATGATAATAGTGTTATGTGTATACTTAAAAAAGAATCTTTAAGATATACAATCAGAACTATTTACAGTAAAAACAATACAAAGTGTGATATTTGCTTCAAAATACTTTGGGGCAGGGTGGAGAGGGTGGAAGGTGGGTGGAGGTATAGAATAAACAAGATGGCAGAGATGTTTGTTGAAACTGACTGATTAACACATAGTAATTTATATTATTACCCTTCTGTCTACTTTCGTTTAAATTTGGCAAGTTTCCATAGTGTCATGTTTTTGAAAACACAAGAGGAAGCATAGTTTTAAAGAACATCCCCATTTGTGTAAAAGGAGCATAGTGTAGTATATGTATACCTATACAGCTACTATCTGCCTGCATAGGCATGAAGTATTTTTGGAACAAAGATTAGGCGTGAGAGGGAGATAACACTGTTTTACATATATATTTTAAAAAGCACAACATAATGCATGCATTGTTTCTTAAAAAGTAAAATAAAAGCACAATGTAAAGCCAACCAAAACGTAGCCCTGCATTCTATTACCAGTGTGCATTAACTCATGACGTGGGCTGGCCTGAGTCTCCTTATCCAGAAACTGCAAACACCAGCTCTGCCTGCCCCGGCTGGTTGCAATAGGACTGGAAATAACACGGGCAAATCGGCCAGCCTGGAACAAGGAAGGGGCTCAGGAATCATGAGAGCAATGAGGAGGCTGCGGAGTGCACACCAGGAAATTGTCATCAGGAAAGAGAGCCCGCGAGCCCTTTGGAAGGAACATGCTGTGAGGCATCCAGGTGTGAAGTCCATTTCATACGTTGCGTCCTCACTACTCGTTCAGCAAAGAAGCTGGATGTCTGCCCCCAGCTGTCCACATTAATCAGATTCACCAGATAATTGCTCCACTCCACCCGT
This sequence comes from Scalopus aquaticus, assembly GCA_004024925.1. Classification (NCBI taxonomy): domain Eukaryota; kingdom Metazoa; phylum Chordata; class Mammalia; order Eulipotyphla; family Talpidae; genus Scalopus; species Scalopus aquaticus. Next base: position 93,078 of record PVIJ01005671.1, read on the forward strand.
CACTTCATATGTGCGGACTCCCCTCAAATCCCAGGCGCCTTTCTCCAGGGATGAACCCGAAAGCTGACTCAGTCATTTTTACCTGAGTTAATTTCTGGGGTGAGCCGCAGGCAGACCTTTGCAAGGGCCACAGAGGACTTTGTGGGCTCTCATTTCATAAAACTCTTGCAGGGCGACATTTGGGAGCAGCACAGTCAACCCATGCGTGAATTCCAATCCAGGGGAAGTGAGATTTCCCCATCGGCTGAACTGACGGTTCAGACTGGAGGGGGAGCCTCCCGCGCTGTTTGTCTAGCACCTCCAAGCATACACAGCCTGAACTTTGTCCGCCTGTTCACCAACGATCTCCATCCCCGTTAGGGTGCCATCTATTCTCTCTCACACCCCCGGGCTCTCCAGGACCCAGAAGGGTTAGGGGGCTCGAGCTGGGATCGAGGTTCTGAACCCAGTCCTCAAAGCTGATGCCTCTGGAAACTAACAGTGGAAACTAGCTGCTAGCTGGCGTATTTTCTCATTCTATTTTTTTTTTTTTTTATTAGAAAGGGATTCTCAAATTGCTTTCTTTCCCTCAGTAACGAACTACGTGGATTTTAAAGGGGATATACTTGGTGACCGGGAGGTGGATTTGGAAAGGTGTCTGCAAAATATCACTTGGAAAAGGAAACTGATCTGAGGGTCTGGGACTCTGGAGCAGAGCTTTCCAAAGCAGCAAGTTAACAGATACTCTAGTCACTCCCCAGCAGATCCCCTCCATCAGCAGTATTTGGAAGGACGCCTGCCCCACAACTGCTTCAATACCTTGAGTGGAGGGGCTCACTCTGTCCCCATCCACCCCACTCAAACCACCGTCCACTGTGCCCTGCGAGGAAGAGACCTAGGATTTTAGGCACAGGGCTGGAATTCTCACTCTTGGTAAAAATAATCAAATGATTACATGAATACATGAATAAATAAATAAATGTATAACAAAATAATATACTAGTTATTCTATATGAAACAATATATTTTATTATAATATTATAATTACTATACATTTATATTACGTATTTATGGCAATTGTGGCAATATTTATATAATATTTATGTTATTTATGTTATATTTATACCTGAGCATAATAAATTTTATTATATATTATGTGTAATATATAATAATTATATAGTATATGGAGAAATATATAAAATTTATACATATTATAATATACCTTATAGTACAGGAAACAAATTTATAATATATTTAATATAATACAAAATTTTATTATATAATATATAATGCATATTAAATATGAATTATATTTTGCTTATATATAACATATTACACAGACATTGATATCATATATTGTATATAAATAAGATATAAATAATACTTAAAACAAGTGCTGACATACATGAGGATTTGGCAAGGGTGAGGAACTGCGATTACATTTTATGTGTGTTTGTGCAGTTTGGCCCTCACAACATCCTTTGGAGGAGATGCTGTTTTATTCCTATTTTACTGATAAAGCAGTAGAGGTACTAAGAGATCACATGATTCACCCAAAGTTACATGGCTTATAAATAGAGCAGTTGGAGCATGGCAACCAGGCTAACTCCTGATCTCCTGCTTTATTTGCAAAAGGAAAGAAATGAACATTTTCCAAATGACACTCAGGTGCTTACCTGATTAACAGCCTCATCACCTGTGATGTGGGTAAGCTTACTTGAAGTTCTCTCTAGGTTGTAGTAACAGAAACCCAGTTCAAACTTGCTTGGCGGGGGGGAGAGAATTGATTGGTAACTAAAAACTCTAGTTCAAGTTCTGGCTTCAGCCATACTGTCCCTATGGTTGTAACCCTCAGCTTCCTAGGCCTCCGTGTCTATTGTTAAGCCAATCTCCACAGCCACAGGAAGGGATGCTGGGCCTGGGTCACTCTTGAAACAGACATGGACTGCAGGTGGACAAGAGAGCATCCAGAAGGAAAACTCAAGGTGCCATTATCAGAAGTGAGCACAAGGCCAAGAGATCTGGAGAGAATGACCTCCATGACTGTTTATCCCTGGAGAGGAAGTGGAGAATCACAGACAGGAAGTGACTGGCTTAGACTCTTTTGGCAATACCAGCTAGTTTCTAGTAATACTAATAACAATAACCACCACCACAGCAACATTGTCCTCAGCTTGAAAGGAATGTACCCCAGTGCCTGGCCCACAGTAGATGCTCATTAAAAGCATTGGTGAGCATTAAACTGAGTAACAATTTTCATTAACCAGAGGAGTCATGTGGCAATCCTACCAAATTCGCCCCTGGGAATTGAATATAATAGGATAGTCTCTTTTTCTTTTGACATTCAAGTGGAAAACCAACCTCTTTCAAGATTCAGAGTGATATAGGTGTCGGGGGATGGGGTTGAGGGGAGGAGCCCTAACTTCATAAGGTTTCCCAAGTATTCTTCCATCCAAGTCATACTTCCAGCAAAGACTCTCACATACTCCCCGTCCAGGGCACGTGATCATCCCTGGGAAGTTGTGGCAGCAGCAGCACAATTTTCTCCAAAATTACTTTTTTTTTTTAGTTGCTCTGAATGGAGGTCAAAAACTTTGCCCAGATTAAACTAATCTTTGATCCAGATTTAATGAAGGCACAAATAAGACAGATGCCCTTTAGATTTGAGACACACTCAGAAAAAGTGTTAGCAAAGCAATTTGTTAAGACTAATGAATGGCTTCTGGCAAATGGTTTGCAAGCCAGTGTCAGAAAGAACTCTGGTTGGAGCAGAGGAGAGGCCCAACTATGAAGACACTGGACTTCCTATGCTTCAAATATTGAGATATCAGCCCCTGTCCATCGCCAGGCCAGAGGTGTAGGTGATAGGGCTGGATGGGAACTCTCACAGGATGCAGAATGCTGCACAGGAGGGGCTGGGGAGGGAGGGGAAGCAAGGAACAAATGAGGGAGCCCGAAGAGAGGCTCTAACAAGTGCCAGATAGCTAGTGTCAGGATTGTAGCTTTGGTGGGGGTAGGGGGTAGGGGATAGGTGGACAATATGCTTGAATATGACTTCATAAATGCACCTTACAAATACTCAGAATAGGTCATTTGTAGATATGTATGTAGCGATACTCAACTCTACTTTTCCACCTGTGTATGTAAATGCTTAAGAAATGAACTGGAAGACGGGTTGTGTTCCTTGGAGAGTAGGAAGAGATTAAAATGGGTGGTAGATGGCTAAAGGGGCTAGTTTTATCTGCCATAATGTATTTCCTAAAGAAAAACCCGAAGCAGACCCAGAATGCATGGCCTAGGGGATGTTTTCATGTACTTCTCTCTGGTTTGGCTGTGCTTTTTAACACTTTCCAAAACAAAATAAGGTGTGTCTGAGGATAGGCATGGCCCATCTTGGGGACCACAAGAGTATTTTAAGTGTGAATTGAGGGTTCAGCTGGTGGGGGGGTATGGGGGGAAGAATTGCAGAGGGGATGGGCAACCATAGGACCCAGGCAGGACACGTGGGCAGGGGATGTCACTTCAGTGACTGAGGACCCCACTCCAGGTCTCACCCCTCTCCTGTGCTTCAGTAGAGAGATCGGCTGGGAAGGAACTTGGCCTTGAGCAGCAGGAAAGGAGCCTTTGGCATGGAGGGGGGGTTGGAAGGAGACAGATTGGGGGGCATGATGAGAAAACCAGAAGTCCAGGGCTGGGAATTTTGTGGGGCTGAGTGCTGTTGGAAGAATGGAAAAGAGGGGTACTTCTGAATCTCCCCAAGGGGAAGAGGGAGGAGGTAAGTGGGGATCTGGGAGGTGAGTGGGGATGCAGTCACTCTGAGTTCAAAAGCCAGAAAACACCTGCAGCTCATAGGCACACCCAATTGCCGGGACTCGGAAACAGCCCCACCGGATTCCAGGCCCTCCACACCCAAATCCGATCTGAGACAGGTAAGGGGAGAGAATCTTAGAGCCTGGACAGGAGTTGTCACTCCTGCCCACTTCAGATTTTCCTTTGCAGTTCCCTCTCAGCAAGGAGTCTTTGTCCTGGGCCCTGGGTGGCATTCCAGGTCTGGTAAATGGAACACTTCACACCCTCTCTGGCCAAGTCCTTTTATTTTGATTACTCTCATACCCTTGTCAAAAATAGTGCCAAGGTGCATAAACAGACCAATTTCTGGGATTGTTTCAATCTAATCATATTAAATTATTTGCTCTCTTGGCCTTGAGGGGGTTCTAAGGCAGAGCGATTGAAGTCAGGTCCAAAAATAGCTACCTTTGATTTCCAGTGCTGGTGCTAACATGGGTGAACTTCTTAGAGCTTCTGGTGTTGACATCAGTGATCTGGGGATGGTCTGAGTCAGGGACTTAGGAGAGAGGCAGGATGAGGTGGGCACCACCTCTGCTGGGTTTTCTCCCTAAGTCCCATGATAGGAGAGACATTTCAAGGAAGGATTTTAACAGTGATGACTTTAAGTACCAGCTGCCCTCATCAAGGGAGCTTAAATCAAAGTCAGGATCACACACCGACTGGGGAGAAAGGACTTGTGGCTCAGTCTCTTAAAGGAAAAAGACGCCAGAAAAGAGAAATAGTGCCATAATGCTGACCTGCTCTGAACACAGAATCCAAGGGTAAATAAGGCTCAGAAGATGGCCAGATGGGAAGAAGTTGGGACTGGGCATTAAAGAAGATCTGGTATTGAATCCTGACTGCTTGCTATGTATGGGCCTTTAGAATCTCCCTAAGGTTCAGTTCTTTTCTCTAGAAAATGTGAATCACAGGAGAGGCTGTCTTTTAAGAGTATGTGTAGAATGAGTAGCTCTGGGTATAGCTTGCAGAAGAAAGGCATTTTTGTTTTGATTTATTTATGTTAAAAATTATCTGACTACCATTCCTTTTATCCCTTCCTGCCTTCTCCCTTCTAACTTCAGAGTCCTTATGGTGTTGATTCATGTTTACTAGTTTTTGTAAATATTTTACTTGATAGAACCATCTGCTATGTAACTGTCCAGTTTTTATCAGGCTGACTTGCTTTACTACAGATAATTCTCTTAAACTGTCCCCATTTTGCTGAAAATGTTTGTATTTCATCTTTTCATTGGACTGAATAGTGTTTTACAGTGTGGACAGACCACATCTTCTGGATCCAATTGTCTATGGATGGGCATTTAGGCTACTTTCAAGTCCTACCTATTGTAAAAAAAATGTAAATATTATAAAAATATATGAGCAGTGTGGGACATATATATAGTTTGCATTGATGACTTTTCTATTCTTTGGCGAGATGTCCAAGATTGGAATTGCTGGGTCATAAGTACTTCCATTTTTAGTTTTCTCCAGATGCTTTCCGTAGCTGCTGCACCAGTTTACATCTCCACTATCGGTGTAATAAGGGTCTTCTTTTCTCGCATTCTCTCCAACACTTGCTGACGGGCATTTAAATGAATGTATTTTCCTTCCTGGCAGAGCTCAGACAGCTTCCTTGTATCTCTTTGTCTCCTGGGTGCTCTTATGGTATTTTTCACATTTTGCAGATTGATTAGAGGGCAGTTCACAATTTATCCCATTTTTATAAAGTTATGGTCCTGGGGGAATATCCATTAGGGCAAATCATAATCCCTTCAAAATTGGCTCTAAGTAGTTATGAGACCTGCACTGAGCGAAGTGAATTGTAGAGAATAGATGAGCCATTGGGGCCTGATGGGGTCATTGCTACACAGGTGCCTATGGTCAGGGAGCTCCTTCTTGATGTTATCAGCAGTGCTGGCCCAGTACTAAGTCTCCACTTATAGAATGAACATTAGGCATTCCAGCCTAGTAGCCCTCAAGTTCCAGAGAAACTAGAAAGGAAGATGATGTCCCACAACAGTTGGATTCAAAGACAAATTTCCAAGTTAGACCTGGTCTACCCAGGCAGCTATGCATTCTACAGACACTCGTAAAAGACAGCCTTTCCTGTGATTCACATTTTCTAGCGAAAAGAAATGAACCTTAGGGAGATTCAGAACCCCACCAAAGGTCCATACATAGCAAGCAGTCAGGATTCGAACCTAGGTCTTCTTTAATGCCCAGTCCCAACTTCTTCCCATCTGGCCATCTTCTGAGCTTTATATACTCTTAGAGTCTGTGTTCAGAGCAGGTCAGTGTTAAGCCACTATTTCTCTTTTCTGGCCTCTTTTTCACTTAAGAGACTGGGCCAGTTGGTGAGCTCATCTCTCTCTCTAGCTCCGTGTTATTTTCTGAGGCCGAAGTGGAGAAAGATGTCATTTATCACTTGACACCTAGTCCCCTTTATTCATTTACATTGTCCATCTTGATCCTAGTTGATTAATAGAGTTTGTGACCATAACCTAACCTAATTACAACTTGCTTTTTCAGCATCTTCTCACTCTGTTCATCACCCATGTCCTGGTCTTGCTGAACCGCTGGGGTCTTTCATCCTTAAATGCCTTTACTCATGCTCTGTCCTTTCCCCCTCACACTCATGGTCGACTCAGCTCAAAGCTCATCTATTCCTCCCTCCTATATACCTCCCCTTCCAAGAGCACTGTGTTATTCCCTCCCACTGTAGTGAAAAGATGTGTTTGATGTTTCTCCTAGACCATGAGCCTTTTGAGGGCAGGAACAATGCTCGGCATTCATTTCACAAATATGTTTTGAGTTTCCACAGTGTGTAGGTTATAGATGTTGGCACCAGTGGTGATCAGTACAGGTTCAAAGTTGTGTTAGAGTTTTCCTTCTGATGGGAGAACATAAACAAGTAAAAGGACATATTTATTTCATGGAAGTTAAGGTCTGTAAATAATATAAAATTATGAGATATGATGAATGATGACAGGAAAGGAGTGGCACTAATTTAACAAAGTGGGAAGGAAAGATCGTCTAGAATAAGGGACATATAACAAGAAGGAACTAGTCCACCCCCTCCCACATACAAACACCCCCCCCCACACACACACACAAACACACACATAAGATAATGATTGCGTTATATCAGTAATATGACATAATCATGAGATATAATGGGCTGGGTGTGAAAAAATAAAATTAATTAAATCAAATTAAAAATTAAAGAATTAAATGTAGGAACCATTATACACACAAACACTGAAAAATAATGATTAATAATATAATCTTACATGGAATCATGATTTAATGGGCTGTATATGAAACCATGTCAGATTTCCCAGCTTCGTGAGTTGAACTATTATAGGCCAGGTCCATGCTCAGAAAGTCCAATGACAAGTCCATTTTGACCTGTGAGTCAGGAATTCTGTCTCATATAGGATTCCTGTTGGCTATAAGTAACAGAAAAGTTTACTTATGGTTTAAATCATAAAGATATTTATTGCACATGTACCTTGGCATTCTCAACCCCATGTCAGTCTGACGAAGTCTATGAACTTCTTGGAGAAAAAATGTAAATGCCAAAACAAAATGTATACTGTGAGAAAGGAAATCAATAATATTGAAATAGAGCCACTGATACATTTTTTAAAAATAAATTTATAATATTCTAAACATGCACATCTTTGTTAACATTTAAATGTAAAACTCAGTGGTGGATATAACAGTTGCTAAATCTTTGACATAAGAATGAATGCAAAGGGTATTTCAACCTATCTGCCCAATAATAATATTATATGAAAATATCAGTGGCTTCTGTTTGTCACAGAGGTTGGCTGAATCACAGCCCCTCACAGGTGTTCACATTCTAACCTCTCAAATCCATGACTGTATTACTGTTCATGAAAAATAAGCCTTGTTGATATGGTTAAAAGGGTCTTGAAATGGGGAGATTGTCATGGATTATAGGGATGGACTCAACATTATCACAAGGTCTTTGTAAAGGAACGAGGAAGGCAGAGTAAGTGTTAGAGTCAGGGTATGAGAAGTGATAGTAGA